>JAOWAY010138737.1:0-10682 GCA_028565895.1 Goniobranchus geometricus
CCCCACCAATTCTTTCAGCACAAAAAAGGTAAATAATAACATTAACTAAATGTAAACCAGAACCCCCCCCCCCCCCCACACACACACACACTCGCAAAGGGAGCTGTCCAATGGTGTCATGCAAAAGCCTTTGCACCACCTTTGGTACATACAGAAGATGGCGTTCGTCATAATACAACCAATCAACGTTGAGATAAAAATAAAGACAAAGAAAATACAGAAATCAGCGTCTTCTTCATGGGCTTTGGGGTTGTTTTGAAAAAGCCAGTTATAGATTATTAGATTGGTGGGAATAGGTGGGGGAGGAACTGGTCGGCGTTTATTTCATTTTGTTGATTTTCTTTCTTCGTGAGATCTTTGTTATTCTATGGTTAAACTAGTCTAGGTCCCATAAAAACAGAACAAACAAGACAAAAACAACAACAACAACAACAACAACAACAACAACAAAAAGAAAGCAAATACAGCAGGTGAATCTTATTATTCGTTAATATTTTCCTGGATCTTACTAACAGCATGTTATCCTGTAATTGACATACAACCTTTTTTTTCCGATAAACGCTCTGCATGAGAGAATTTCAGAATTCATCTGTTCTTTAGTGCCCCCCTCATTGCACCAAAGGTACTGGTTGGCGAGTAAAAATGTGTAACGGAAACGATTGGATTTCTTGCCGTGGTATGTTTTCATTATTGTCCCAGCCTTTCGAGATCACCCACTGTTCACCTCGGCGACTAGTGGGCGGGGCTTGAGGGTCAGTAAGGTTTCTAGTATGCTCTGAGGGTAGGCCTTGGAAGAAGGTGTAGGCCTATCTACTATTCAACAGCCCACTCTCGTTTCTGGTCAGAGGCCGGAGGTCCGCTTGACCTTCTTGATGGGCGGACTTGTCTGGATGAACCTGGCGACTGGGCCTCTAGTGCATTGCCACCCGATTCCTATTTAACAATCGATTTGAAGACGGCTGTGACCGATCCGATGGTAGAGCGTCCCCTCGGAAGCGGGAGGTCGCGGCTTCGATCCCCGGCAGAGTCATACCTAAGACTTTAAAATTGGCATTTTAGTTTAGTAATTGTCTCGCTTGGCGTTTAGCATTATGAGAAGAGTACTAAGACTGGTCGGCCCGGTGTCGGTATACTGTGACTGGGTGAGTCATTCAAGTTATGCTATACCTTATGGCTCATGTGTGGCAGCACATAAACATGTCAAAATAGCACCGTCGCTGATATAACCTCTGATGTTGAAAAGTGATGTTAAACCCACAAAATAACAAAATAACTATGTCTTGGACACTATAAGAGCCATTATAGTAATCAAAATAAATCTAGGATGGTGGAAGATCAAGAAACTATGATCTGCTTGTTTCACAAGTCAAGATCAATGGCCTTTGTCAAAACTTGATATAGAAAGAATTTGACATGACAGTGCTTCCTCACGCTGGGTTTTTGAAAGATAGAGTGACTGTGATGGTCCTAATGCTTGGCCACAAAAATCATCTAGCTTAACTCTAGTTGACTTGTTTTGCCGGCATTTACATTAGAAATAAAGTATGTTCCACCACTGCAAGAGATGGGGATACAAACTACAAAGTTTGAAACTGTTGTCTCAAACTACTTGTGGTCATGCAGAACTGTAAATGAATCGATAAAATTTATGCAGTCATAAAAGTGGTCTCACATTAAACTTGAACAAATTTCCTACAATATTCAATACTAAACAGTGAGCTATTCATCGTTATAGCTGAATAATAATAATACATAGTAATAAAAAGATGAAAACCACCTTGTTCAATTTCATGAAAGTATTGAAAATGTTTATTTGTCTTCACAAGATGAATGAAGAGTGAAAAGGTTTGTCCTTCCTTTGTGAGTCTTCTCTTCAGTCAACATTGTTAACATTAAACCTAAAAAGAAAGGAACGTTAGTCCTCTCAGGATATTTTGTAGTTTGTTGATTTTTGTAACTGCCATGAAAATCATTTAATGCAAACCTGCATAATTTTGTTGCATCTGTTATTTGAAGGAAGAAATTAGATCCAACAACCACCAAATTATCCAGGTACAAATATTGTAGATTGTTGTTGCATCCAATCTCATCAATTCTCCGCCATTGCTATGCATCTTTTTTTCCTTTTTTTCTTTTCATTTATTCAATGAGATAAGGCGAAGCCGATAATTGATGGAAAAGGGAAATATTTCCCAAGACTCTCAATGAGTTTTTGCCACATGTGCAGGAGTATGGCTTGTTGCTGATATTCCTGCTTGAAAATTACAATTGGCTCTGACTCTATCATATATGTTGAGATCATATTGAGAAAGAAAAAGATGTGATTGAGAAATAAACACAATTACTAATTTTATGCACGCTTTCACTGTTATTTTTCAGTATTTCGTCTTTCTCTTGCTTTTCTTTTCTTTCAAATGGTTAAAACGCTTATAACTTAATAAATTGATGATCTAAGATGCCATAATTTATCAATCCCAAAAGGAAATTCTCATGCATTATAAATATAGATGAATGAGTAAAGTAAGGAAATATATGTTATTAAAGGTGTTAGGGTAAAAGAAAAAGAAAGTTAACACAAATATCACAAGGGTCCAAACAAAGAAAAATATCTGCATTGTGTACAATATTGACTTACAGATAGGCAAGAGGACAATTATAGTATCCGGTACGTTAAGGGGACAAAATAAAGGATCCCAATTTCAGGATAGGTATGAATTAGTATGGCTAAGAATGAGTGCTCCCTCTATCAAACCCAACAACCACACAAAGGAGATCCTTATTGTGGGTACTTATCCATACAGGCAGTTCGTCACAATTTTATAATATTGAGAGACTATAGGTATTGCAACCCAAAACTCTGACACCACTGTCGCTCCTTACGTCTTCTCACAAGGCTTGATGTCTGGGATGGACTATGTAAATTTTCATATGACCCTATCAAAGCAGCTGTCCTTTGTAAAGAAAAGCTAATGTTTTTAAAATCAATCTCTGTTGGAAATGGACATACTTTTAGTTTTACTCCCTTTTAGTTTTAGTCCGTATTTTTCCACTATCTTCCTTTATTACGGTCACTAGGGGCTGAAGATCTTCCTCAGTCTTGGTCAGAAGCACCATGGGGTCAGCATATTGCAATTTATTTTTTGTGATGCCTCCAACTTTTGAATCCGGGGATGTTATCAAGTTAATATAAATTCAGTGTAAAGATTAAAGAGAGTAGGGGAGAGAACACAACCCTGGCGAACGGCTCTGTAGCATTCTGCCTATTTTTATTTGAGTTCTTTGTTCCCAATACAGTTTTGATATGAGAGCAATGCCATTTCTTCAATGTCAACTTTCTTCAACTGTTTGTTTGATTTTTCATGGCTTATATTTATGGTGTCAAATGCCTTGGAGGTCTGTAAAGCAGACATATAGACTTTGTTTCATCTCAATGTATTTTCTGCTATTTTGAGACTGAAAAGTCCTTCTTCGGTTTCACTTCCTGGTCTGAAACTTGCTTAGTTATCACTGATTTCAACATTTATGTTCAGGGAGATCCTTTTCAAATTATTGTCAGAAGGAGCTTCAGTACATGACACATCAAACTTATTGTTCGAAAATCAGAACATTCTACTGCCCTTGATTTCTTTGGGAGCAATACAAATATGAATGTCCTGATGTTTTCGGGAATGTGTGTCATTGAATACATTTTGTTACACATTTCAGTAAACGTCCAAAATTTTCAAGTGCCTGCAGCATTTTGGCGGTGACATTGTCAATTCCACCAGCTTTTCCAGTTGACATTTTCAAAGCTCATTGCCTGTTTTCATGGTAGATGGTCCTTGCAAAAATTCTGTCACCGGATTTTCTTCCCTGTCTGCTTCAAAAAGAGTCTTCAATATATTTCATCTACCATTTCATAATCTTATGTTTCAAATAGGATTTGTCCTTTTTTCTTTTACATCCACGAGCCCTAGTTATTATTGGTGTAGGCTTTTTAATCTCTTCATTCATGGCTGTCTGATTGGAAAGTTTTGACAAAATTCAGCCCTAGAACATTGTTCTTTCAACCAGCTCTCTTTTACTACAGGGCGTTTTATTTTAATTTCTTTGCCTGTTTCTTTGTATTCATCCTTCCACTTGTGCATTTTCCTTTTTCTCATAAGCTCAATAATTTTTCCCCTGTCCTCCAATCATGTTTTCTCTTCATTGTCTTTTTGCTGAGCATTTTTTTGTCTGTTTCTTTTATCCCATCTTTTAGACATCTCCACTGTTGTCCAGTTCAACATTTTCTGTTACAGCGTATTCATCTTCTAGATCCATGAGACATTCAAATCTGTTTTTAAATTCAATAGAGTATCTAGATTTGAAGTCTTCATCTTCTAGGGGTGAGAGATTATTCTGTGTGGTTGGGCTCGGTTGTTTTTTTTCGGAGGGAGTTTAAGAAAGGATCTTTAGCTTTCATCACAACATGAGTAGATTGTGAATTTGCATTGATATGGAAACTGAAGGTAGCTTTGTGACAGGAATAGAATACACTGGAAATAAGTATCCTTTGTGTGCTTACTAGAGAAATAAGTTCGTTATCATTTAAGTACATAATATATTACAGATTTTAAGGATTCCTGTAGTCAGGATACTTTTTGTTTTCCATTTAAGAAGAGAGCCAGGAAAGATATGAAATGTAAGTGTTGCAGTGGGCTCACCAGGTAGGCATAACTGTACATTCTAGAGCAAGTCCAGATCATCTCTTTCAACAAACAGATCATTTATATTAATGGAAATTTTGTGAATGACCCTCTGTTTATAAAAGTAGAATTATGTCTTTTCTACATATCCTTTCTTAAATTTCTGTTCCATGGACGTCATTGACTAGTAGTTGTAGTAGAAGATTAAGATCACTGATGTTCAACTAAAACCATGCCAAGTCAAAGTGCAAATGTTTGGGTTTTTTTTCTCTCCAATTACAGCAGAGGTCCTATTTAACAATTTTTAATGTGAAACGTTTGATTTTCAAGCCCAGATAATGAGACGTTGTGTCTGAGATGTTTTGTAAAGGTCAAATCATGTGTCTGTGAGTCCAAGTCTAGATAAACAATCCAAGTCAGAAGGTGATATAATAGGAAAAAATTCAGCAAGAAAGTGCTCTCCACTTTGAGTTGTAGAGGTTAAGGAATTTCTGAATGATACCCCAAAACGTGTTAGCCAAAATGTCTTATTGGCTGGCTACTAAGATCAACCAACATGACTCCATTTAACTTGTTTCTTTTTTGTTAAACTAGACACCAAGTATTCCACCCAGCTTACATCACATACAAGAGATAATCTTCAGATGATGTGTCCTAAATAACCCATAGGATTGCTGCAAAACATACTTGAGAGACATTTGAGGTTGTGATTTCTAACTGATGGTGGTCACATTGAGTGACAGAATGAACACAGAACCATAAAATTGTTATCAAATTTCTGATCATAGATAACTTAAATAAATATTCTAAACTGAACCATCTACAAGCAATTCTAAGCCTTTAATGTCAGCTTGTATACAAAAATCATCAGAAAGATTTCTACAAAACCGTATTTGAGATTTTTAGCACACCATTGTAATCGTACAATATGGCAATAAAGATCATGCTCTGCTAAGAAGACATCTTACTTTTAGCAGAACTGCATGAATAAAGTAGCATTCCCACTGTTCACATCTGCTTTAATTCCCAGCTCTTCTACTATTTGGGTTAGGACAATTGTATAAGTTGATTACTAATACTAAATAAATTTTTTAAAATTTAGAGATCTTAATTGTAATTCTGTGCCATTGATATAATATACTGCAATCAAGGCTGATATTAGTATTAGCAGCACAATATTTGAATATTTCACTATAAAAAAGGTTTTACTTTGAAATACATGAAGACCGTGCAATAGGTGGTCACAACAAGGCTGTCTTTTAAACATCAATATGTCGGATCTCAATAATTCAATTTTAAGTCTGTAACATTACAAATAAAAGCATTCAATAAAGTTTTACGTTATGTTATGCACATTAGTATCTTTACCCAAGTCTAGGTTTGCTGGAAACTGGATCAAGGAAACAAGCTTATTCTTTATTTTGAGTGCTCTGAGCTCTTGGAAGGTGACTTATGAAAAATGCAAAACATGTTTTTATGGTAAAGACAAAAGTCCACATTTCCTTATCGCCATTTCATCAAATGTATTAAGAATGTTCTTAGTAAAACAAACATCTTATTGAATGCACTCTGTTGTACAGTTGACTCCCAAGGATAAGAATGCTGTTTTGGAGAGGCTGGAACATGCTTACTGCCAATGCGTGCTTGTGGGTGAAATGCCCAAATTTACATGAATTACTTACCGTACACAAATCTTGATTTTTAACAAAGATGAGCAGCATTTCTTCTCTATTGTTTCAAGTTTTTTTTGAGAAAGGGGTTATTATTTTGTTGTTTTTTATTTTTATTGCTTTAGTCATTTTTATTCTTAAAAGAAAACAACAAAACAAAACACATTATGCCTACACATGATATGATAAAATGAGGGCATTCACAACACATGGAGACCAAGGTCCATGGTCAAATGAGAAAAAAAGAGGCCTTCAAAACTACTTCACTTTTCCCACTAAAGCTTATTATGGCAAAACTTTATGCCATTCAAAACACCCAGAGCCTGATCAGTTTTATTACCTAGCATTAACTTAGGGCTTAGCCTATCAATTATAGGTCTTAAGCATTTAACCTATATGATGTAATTCAAACGGATAGATCTAGTAATCGCCAGCCTGTCAAGTCCTGTACCACATTAATTGGGAGATTTCAAATCCCATGTTTCCTCTGTCCAGGTAAATTAGACAAAGCCCTTTTGCGTCATGGCGCAAACTGTGATTGCCACTCGCACGCAAACATCCATACACACACACAAAGGTACCATGCATACCACCTCTCAAGTCCATGATGACGTTTTGCGAGTGCTGTCATAAAATTTCAAATGCCAGCATTTTGTCGTAATCTATAAAGATGGTCTACACTTCATAAAATTTATTTTATATGTACTTTAATATTAGAGTCATGGCCAGGACTTGGAATTGGGGTGTGCTTAAGGCCAGAGTGAGTGTGGGTAGTTCATATAGCAAAAACTTGGTAAGAGCAAGCTTGTGTGCTTCATTCGGGAATGTGTTTGAGGATGGTGTTCTTATCTGAGGTGTCGACTGTACTATCAAAAATGAAGATTTTAGCAATTGTCTCTAACAAAATCTATAATATGTCATTTTCTCCATTAACTGATAATTGATACAGTTCATACTAAGAACAAAGATTTCTCCAAAAACACACAGAAACGCTTTTGTTGATATGGGTAATGTTTTAATAATTTTCATCAAATATGTGTGATGTCTTGAAGTTCTACTTTCAGCTGCTTTTGGTAACCATACACTGTATCATTTTCTAAGAAGACAACGTTTTTATGAAGAGCATTTTGCTTTGTTGGTAGTCAAGAGCATTTCTTCCCTGAATATATATGCAAAGTAAATCGTCACCTGACATTGTAACTTTCCTTTTGCTTTTCTTTCCCTAAGGCATAATGGAACTTTAAAGATGAACCCTTTTTTGTTTTATTTATCATGAGTACATCTTTGTAGAGAATGTAAGATTGAAAGGGAACATTTTTCAACAGACGATGTTAAATAAATTTTGCTTCTCGTTTTACCCCCACTTAACCAATATTCCATCAAATAAATAAAAAAAGCAATGTTCTTACTTTGCAGAAAATTTAAAGTCAAATGAGACACTGTTTTCTTGTACAAGGTAACGGTAACTGAAATTTAAAGAATAAAAGTGGACCTTCTGCTTGTTCTACTTACCATGTCATCTTCCCATAGACAGGTACATACGTTAATTAAGTATTAAGCATACTTTACTGTAGTTTTACATTTTTCATGAATGGGATCATCCATCAGTCTTCAAACCCACAAACTGTTGGGAATATCTGAATTGTAAGGGTACCAGTATATTTTATTTGTACTTTGTACTTCATAATCAACATTGTTGATTTGATGCTTTTTTTATGACTAATTTTCTGGACACTTCCAACAAACCAATTCACTCCATGAGAGAGAAAGTTCAGTTTGATCTTTGACACTATTTTCAAATGCAATGGGTGAGAACCTGTGTACAACATGCAATGTCTTGAGTTTCCTTCTACCTCCTGAAGTGTTTCAGCTATAGTAGTACAGTGGACTACGCTTAAGTCGATGTCCAAGGGACATAATCGAAAAAATTGAGTTATGTGTAAATCGACTTAAGAATAAATTGTACCACACAACTCAAACACACAATCGCATCATTGTGTAGGTCTGGGCCTAGGCCTTATAACTTATAGTATAGGTTACCAGTACGTTGAGCGTTGAGTACAAAGCAGCAGAGGGTGTGGTGTTCAGCGCATAATGGGATTGGGATGCGTGAAGATCGACTTACTGAATACAATATTTTTAACATTTTGCTCGGCGAGACAATAATAAAAGATCGACTTATAAGTAACTCGATGTCAACTTAAGCACTTTTTACGGTCGTTTGGAGTCGGGGCACAACAAAATTGGCTGAAAATCTACTTAAACATCAACAACTTAAGCGTAGTCTACTGTAGTAGATTATTATCCTAATGAAATTAGATCTTCAGTATCATTGGGAAATGCTGCAGTTTTGAGGTAGTGGTACGAGTATGCCACCTGCCATTGAGTCATAAGGCCCATCTCAATTCCAGTTAGTGTTGGCTACTGTAAATTTGATTTTCAGACATTTTATTTTCTTCTCCCTATTCCTATCGTAGATAGGTGGAATATTGAATATCTGTACTCCTTTCAGAGTTAACAGTCAGCTTGGAGGTGTTATGTGCATTATGCATGTAAAAGTAAAAGAAAGCTTGGCTGTTGGAAGTCATAGAATTAAAATAGTTAGCTCAGTTTAATCAGGAAGGGCATCTAGTGTAAATCCCTGGCCAAAAACATTGAAACATGCGATGGCAGTAAGCTGGGATAAGCTAAAACAAGATTGTGACATCAGATGTCATGATTTTATATATATGGCAAAAATTTTCCCCTGTAATTCACATCCTCATTCATACATAATGTCGCTGTAAAGTTCTGTTAATTGAGCATGGTTTTCATGAAATTCTGAAGAGACAACGTTATTGAGTTCTTTTGTGAATTTAAGACTTCTCAAGCAATCAAGCTGATGTTGGATGCCACTTTAAAAACTCATGAGTATCAAAAATTGAAGTTAAATATACACATCTGAATTAAATGTTTTGTTTTACAGTTCTTATTACGTAAGGAATCTTTGAAAATAAATGCATAAGAAGCAATACATGTACTTTTAATAAATAACTCTTGATATCTCATTGGCTGTTTCAGGCGAGTGTCGTCAAGAGTGTCCGGTTTTAAAAGAATAAACAATGCCAGTAATATTTATTGATCTACTTCATAGCCAATACTTCTATTTATTGGCTGCCATCTATCTATATATACATATAATATATATTGGATATTTCATTGAGACATCTTTGCAGGGCTCAGTGGAAGAAAAGCCAAATATGAATGAAAGTTATATCTGGGAATATTTTTCAGACACGTGCACTACAAATGAAATAAACTTTAATTTATGCCATGTTTATTAAAACATTTTAAAGCAGTATAAAAGCAGTTGTCATTGTGATTGAGATAAGTTGATAAGGCATTGTAATATAGATCTATTTAATAGATCTGTTTTATATCGATTCCCACAAATAAAAAATATAGGAATTTCAAAAGTGGATTCCTTTGTGGGAGCCTACCTTGTAAGTTGGTATTTTCTCCTTAAAAATAGAACAGAAAATTTGTTAAAGTAATGAGAAGCTGAATTTTGTTAAGCATACACATTGACTTTGTTGGTTCTCACACATTGTTGAAGTGTTTTGGCAGTAATCTTGTTTTCATATCTTTGCAAAACCTGAAGCACATCCTGGCTTGACAGTTCAATACTTCCTAAATCATTATATTATACATGTATATGGCATTATGTCAAACTTCGAACCAAAATGTATTTATAACTGAAACAAAGTCAGATAAATTAATAAAAAAAAATCATACACAACACATGCACCTACATTTATTTCTTGTTTTATTCGATATAAGCATTTGAATATTTGATTTTGTATGAGGGTAAAATTCAACCCTCATGCTGCCCCATTTTTGACAATGCCAAGACAGAAAATAAGATAGGATATTAAGATTTGATTATAAATACCTTAACAGTACTGGCACCAGCATGTTATGCATCTTGAACCAAAAATTTTTAATTTTCAAACTTATAGAAAAAAATGTTCCCAAAATGTAACCATACTTAACATATTAACAATAGTCAATTTGTATGATTAATAGTATAAGTAAAACTATGCGCTTGCGATAAAATACACTTAAAATTAAATACAAATACTGAAACCAAAAACAATTTCTAGTCACACTTCTTTTCCATAAAAATATCTGTCAATGAAAGAAAAGCGAAGTCATTGAATAATGACATTGCAAGTTCTTTAAAGACAATCCAGGCACATTACCAGCAGACTCCCAAGGGACACCATGCAATATACAGTAGAACCTTGATAATAAGTATATCTTGGTGCAAAGAAAATGTATACTTAATATCGAGGTATACTTATTA
>JAOWAY010138848.1:0-17120 GCA_028565895.1 Goniobranchus geometricus
TACCAAAAACAACTGTTTTGCCACAAGTGCCTCAAGAAATGGATATCCCAAATCATTGTAAATGCAAGGCATCAAAGCGTTAAACAAACAGATGTTCCTGTGTTAAAGCCAACATCCCATGCTCAATCGCTTGCAGTTGAAGAGAGTGATGATGAAAATGGAAGTGAAGATGACTTTAAAACATCTTTCAAAGTTCATTAAATGTTTGCAAAGTGAAGGCCATATATAAACAGAATTGATTTAATTTTTGGCAGTGAACGCTATGACCAATATGTCCCATTGACATAGTAAAGCATTACTTACTATATTGATATTTCACAACCAACTACATATTTATAAGTGTTCACAATAATTTAAATAGATTTTTGTTCAATGAACAGTTGCATTCTAAGATGCGAAAAGACAACAGCTTTTTCATTTCATGATATGTTCAGTGAAGGTCATCGTAAAAAGCTATTGCCCAATAACGCAAAACTTGCTCTTGGCATATTTTGTTTGGTTTTTTTTTTTCAATATTTTTTTCTCAGCCTAAATATTCTTGATTTCTTACCAAACTTTTCATAAAAATGCCCCAATGTGTGTGGATTAATGTAATGGTTAGTTCATATTTTGAAAGAAATTTTTTTTGTAATTTCTTTCATACATTGAGAACTATTATTGGCCTCAAATGGGGTAGGGATGACATTTTCATGTCTCATGGTTAAATAAATCTATTTAACCCACTTTGTTTACAACATCAAAAAAGAAGAATAAATTCCCGTTCCATTGGTACCTAATTTAATAATTTCAGTTGTATTTTGACTGAGATATGGACTGGTGAAGTTATTAATGTCAATAAAAATTACCACAGTTGATTATCTGCCCTTGTCGATATTTTCTGCCATAACTAGTAAATGCCATGCTTTTAAGACTTGCTCCTGGCCATTTCATATGTCCCAAAGACCCCTTTAATGAAAAATACATCAAACAAAAGTATGTCTTTTACTGCAAGGTCATGTCAATTTTTTAGACCTCGCCCCCCCAGGTATGATTCAGCCCCTGTTGATAATCATTAAGGGACATTGTGGCAGTGTGGTTGTTGGGTCAAGACGTAAGTGTGAGGTTCTGAGCTTGAATCCAGACCATGCCATGGTACTGTTTAGTTCTTGGGAAAGGCTATTCATGTACATTCCCTTACCCCAATCAGATGTTATTGAGTACCTGACTTTAGGCGGAGGAAGATCTTGTATGTATGCTAGAGTAAGTGCTCCTGTAAAATGGCTGCATCTCTGTGTACGTCACATGGTGTTGAGAAGGTATTTGGCTGGGAAAAGTGTGTCGGGGAACACTGGTGCAGCACTTCGAGCACATAGTGGATACAGCGTTATATAAAAGCTCTTATAAAGAATTGATTGTAATATTCATGAAGGCGATGATGTGGTTGAGTGGTCATGACATTTACTCACAAACAAAGCCCGGCTTTCAGGCCAGAAATCAGATTGTGCTGGCTCAAGAAAAGTTACTCTGCATAACTTCTAAACTGCATCAACAGCTTGCACAACCCTGTTTTGTTCAGTTTTTACTTAGGTAAATCATGTTATTTTCCTTTGATTATTTCAACGGCTTCAGGGGTTGTGCTCTGCTTTATTTCAGCTTTAATCAACTGTGCCAGTTGGGAAGGCCACATTGTTGGAAGCAAGTGTCAGAATTGCTTTTAACTTTTGAACTGTTTTGTTGCCTACCTTATGTGCAGAAGATGATCTTAAGTTACAGTATCTATGAAATTGTCTGTTCTTTAATGATAATGATTGCATATATTCCAGTAGGCATGTAAAGTTTTTTTTACAAATGTGCTCATCTTACATTGCAATTTCCCACCACCCGTTGGTTTTCTGCTTTAGTTGTGTCTTTAGTTACTGTTTATAGTAATGTCACTTCTTTACCATGAAGAAATTTTGTGCAAGATTACCAGTAGTCATTTCATGCCTGGATTTCTTTTTACCTTTATATGCATTGACATCAAAGCACAATGCAGGATTGCTGATTTCAAATTTCGTCAAATAATTTTGATAATCATCAAAACAAAAAGGTAAAGGTGATGTTGGTAATTGCTTTGCTTAGCGTTGATTTCCAGCTATTTTCTTGAATTACAGATACCCGTCTCAGTTTCCTTTTCTAAATTTTTTCAACTTTTCTGATGTCATTTAAGGTTATTTTGTCTCAGAATATTAAAATTTGTTATCTGAGAGTTTTCTCTGTGAATATTTGTTGAATGAGCCCCATATTTCTCCACCCTTTTCTCTTGTAAAAAGCTTCAATAGCAGCGTTATCTTATGAGCTGAATATCGTCGTAAAAGTAGATCTTTTCTATATCTATCTCCATTACTCAAGCTGCAGATCTTGATCCAGAATTTTTCAATCACTTTATCAACTAGCTTTGAAAAGTGGTGTAAATTTAGCACCTTAAATGAAAATAACTGAACTTGAATGAAAACAACTAGCTTGAGAATTGATAATCAAAGGCCGAACAATCAGTTTAAAAGTTGAAAATGGCACTCTTTATCACCTGCCTTTTGAAAACAATGAAAAAGAGGAATCAACCATTACAGTAATCCAGATATCAGATACAAACAATGATTTTAACAAAACCTGAAGCACTGCATGGTACTCAGTGTTGAAACAGGACTTGTTGCTTGAGTGAGTAGAAAGTGTGATATTTCTTTTCAGACATCTACTCATAAATATTCATATCTCACAATATACTTAGGGTTTTATTGTAGAATTTAGAGGGTACATTGACAATTTATTGG
Source organism: Goniobranchus geometricus (assembly GCA_028565895.1). Taxonomy (NCBI): domain Eukaryota; kingdom Metazoa; phylum Mollusca; class Gastropoda; order Nudibranchia; family Chromodorididae; genus Goniobranchus; species Goniobranchus geometricus. Next base: position 2,790 of record JAOWAY010138848.1, read on the forward strand.
AAATAATGATGGCAAATCTTCAAAAAGTTTTTTTTACGAATATTGGTATAATTAAGGTTCATGGTTCAGTATGGGGTGTTTTTTTTTGGTTTTCACAATATTTTTTTTCTAAGATTTAACAAAACTTAGTTAACTTCTGTTTTACCTGCTAAGACTGTCTCCTTTATGTAAGGACTGATTGGTTGATTACCACTTAAGCCAACATATAGAACACACCGTAAGGTTGCATGTTAACTAGGCATCCCCATAGGAAAGTAAAAAATGAAATAATAAAAATCATATGCAGGACCCATTGAGGTCCAGGGAACAAACTCACATCCATGGTAAGCAAAAATCATTAGAAGAATTTTAATTGCCACTAGCAATTTACCCTCTGAGTTTGTGAACATTCATCCATAACGACTGTAGGCTTGTTATGACAAGTGTTGTCTTATTGTTTACTTTTATCTATTTTTGAAGAGGCAAGACAATGAGGTTCGTTGTGTGTTGAGTCTTAAATAGCTCAACTTGTCATCAATGAAAATCCTGGTGTCATCTTTCACATTTTCCCGTCTGGACTATTGAAACTCCCTTTTGTCTAATATCCCAATTATGCTTCTCAACAAATTGCAACAAGTTCAAAACCACGCTGCAAGACTGGTTTTGAAGAAAAGTAAAAGAGATCATATTACCCCTATGCTTTTGTCATTGCACTGGCTTCCTGTGCAAGCCTGAATAATTTATAAAATATCTGTTATCTGCTACAACTCAATTAGAAAGCTCCTCTTTATCCCGTAGGTGTAATGAGCAGAAGCTTCTCAAGGTAACCAAAAAGGGAAAATAGAAATTGTCTAAGAAATCGTTGTCAGTTTGCTCCATATATTTTGAACTCTCTTCCTGGTTTTCTTCGTCATGCACCTTCGGAAGAGAATTTCAAGAAAAATTTGAAAACATATCTTGTAAAACTGTTATCAGTCAAGTAACACTCACTCGTCACTCGTCAGCAACACCGTGTTCGATGGTTGCTCCTCCAATGGATGCCGTAACAGCGCCCCAGCCTTCTCGGTCTCGACTTCTGTGGACGACCTCGCTAAGAAACAGCCCAGCAATTGTCGTGATTTTCATCAGTGACATTGCAGGTCTTCCTCTATTTCTGCAGGCCTCCACTCTGCCCATCATTGCTGTAGACATGAGGTCTGTTTTCTGGCTTCTGATGGCATGACCGATGTATCAGAGCTTTCTTCTGTTTATTTCATTTATCAGACTTCTCTCTAAACCCATTTCAAGCAAGACACTTTCATTGGTTCTTTTGTCTTGCCAACAGATACTCAGGAGTTGCCTATATAGCCACATCTCGGCTGCCTTGAGCTTGTCCTCCTCTTTCTTTCTCAGGGTCCATGCCTCACATCTATACATGAGAACTGGCCAGATGAGGCACTAAGTCAAGTATACTTAGATCATAACTTTGTTTTAGTCACCTATTCACTGTTTTTATGTGATGCCTATGTATTGCCATTTAGATCAATTAATTAACATTAATATCTCATTATGGATATTGTTAAGCGCCAAGAGCTGTTGATTTTAATGGGATTGGATGCATTAGAAATGATGTTTTATTATTATTATTATTATATGAGGCCCGGGATTTTAAAAAAAATATAAAAAAATTGGTAGACAGAAATGTAAAAGGGAGAGTGCTAGGTCTAACTAAAGTATTGACTTTACCTTGCTCAATGGTCCCACGATTCACAATACGAGATAACGGGACAAAGCTCCACATTAATTATTTTGTGGGTTTAATGTCACTTTTCAACATCAGATGTTATATCAGCGATGGTGCTAGTGCTATTTTGACATGTTTATGTGCTGCCACACATGAGCCATAAGGTCTAGCACAACTAGAATGACTCACCCAGTCACAGGATACTGACACCAGGCCGACCAGTCTTAGTATGATTCTGAGCGCCAAGCTAGACAGTCACTAAAATGCCAATTTTAAAGTATTAGGTATGACTCGGCTGGAGTTAGAATAAGTAATTAAATTAAATTAAATGAAGGTGTAAAGTCCCTGTTCCCAAATTTATAATTAAGGTCCTACTGTTTTTTATCTAGACAGCACTTTCCCTATAATCAGCCTAAAGGGCTGTAGGGTGAAGTCTTTTTCATCCGCAAACCACAAATCTTCATCTTGATCAAATCTGATCGGAAGTAATCTTGATCAGACTTTTGTTTTCATGTTGTCACCTTTTCTAGATGTTTTTACCTTAAATGATTTCAACCTTAAATCTTTTCTGTTAATTCTTACGACAAAGTTTTGACTGGATCTTAGTTGTTGAGCATTTTGTCTTTGCAAGCCATGGGTTCTAAATTTGTATTCTTGTGTTTTAGAGAATGAGTTCCTCTACTTGGCGTATGTTTTCCTCTGTTTTCACACTCCTAGGTCTACAAGTACCTGTTTTTTTTATTAACGTAACTCATTGACAATGCATATATGTCTGGCAGCCTTCATATTGCATGTGTCCGGTAAAGTTAATTTTTTTCCATCTATAAATCGTGTGTATCAAAAAAATAATACTCGCAGGTGTAAAAGGAATCTATTCTCTTCATTTGAGGGGCTTCTCTTTGACCAAAATCACTATTTTGTTGTAAAAATGCGTTTATTTTTATTTAGTTTTAAGTGAGGATAATTTCGTCTATCTTTACAATGATTTTGCGCAAAAAAGGCTTTCCATCGATTTCGACGTTATCAACTCTTTTATGCAGGATTGATCGGATCATGAACAAGATGTAGTAGGATGCTCTGACACGAAGAAAGACACAGACAGTGAGAAAAGAGTTGTTAAGTGTTCGCACACCTTTTGTGAGACATTTGTCTCAGGTGTGCCATAAAAAAATTCAAAATGCTAAAAACCTCGTTTTCAAATTTTGTAAAATAATTGCCTTCCATGATATTGTATTGAAACATAGCCAATATGTGAGAAGAAATATTCAAAAGATGAAACTTACGAATTTTCAAAAAATAAGCAGAATTCATCCTTATCTAGAGGCTGCTGGGTGTCAAAACATCGTATCATCGATGAATTAATGCTTCATTCTTTCCAGAGTGTGAAGAAAATTCAGACAGACCAATTTTTTTTTTCACAAAAATGCCTCAAAGTATAAACAGTTTTTTTGGTGGTGTGTTTTTTTTACTCACCCTATATATAAAAGTCCTGCCACTATCACTTTTTTAAAACCATTAAATAGAATATGCAGCAAATGACATTCTTTGTTATTTTTTCATTCTGTCTTATTTCAGTATTTAAAAAATCATCTCATGAATGTCATCTCAGTACTTCATGCCAGTGGTGAAGAGTTCCTAGCCTCCATTTATAAACAAATGCCAGATGAAATTTGAAAATTGACAATCTTGCTCAAGAGGTGAGTCAAATTAATGTCATTCTTAAGTGGAACCTACACTTAAGTGCCGATTTGAAGGATTTCATGCATAATGCCCACGCTTCATGCCTTGCATTCTAATCCACATGTAAGTTTTTGGGAACAAATCGCAGGTTTGTCAAGGCAGTTTTATTGTTTATGCCAGGTTGGCTTTGAATACTGTCAGGTTTAATCTGATAACTAGGTAATTAAGCCTTCATGTCAATCAACATTTCTTTACAATTTGAACCTTTATAAAAAAAAAAAACCAAATTCTTTAATTTGGATGTCATTGTCATTAGAATTAAAGGAAATACATTCAGTTTCATATCAGACTCAGGGGATTTTAGTTTAGGCAATATATTATTTTGTAAAAGTGATGATTTATAAAATTGGACACAGTGCACTTACAATTTTGAGTCCACATGGTCGTATTTCTAGGAACTAAAACAAAGTATGGGAGGGGAGGAATGGCGGAAGGGTTGGATTGAAGAGGTTTGGCGTGAAGATGTGATAAGATGGTCTTGATTATTTGCTGTTGGTTTTGCAGAAAGTAGATCTAGAGGCTACATGTGTACATTCAACATTCATAGCTTCATGGTTGAAAGAGTGCATTTTGCCCTTTATCAAAATATATCGCTCATTCACCTGATAATGGAAGATAAAGTCAAGCATTATAGACTTTCTCAGACTGGTGTCTTATTTCTCAATATGAGGGGTCTTAATAGCCAGGAGATTTGAAGTAAGTGTTCTTATCCATGCTGAGGTAATTATGAAAATATCAAACTTCTTTTAATAGATTTATGTGTTTTATTACATGTTAACGCAGTAACTACATGTAGTTTGAAGTGCAAAAAGATCTCTTTTTCCGTTTTTTTACCGGAGCATTGAGTATAAAATCTTTGTCGACTTACACCATGTTTTGAATGATCTCTTTGCAACAAAATTAGATAAGACGCTCAAGCTCAAATTGACGTCACAAAAATATGAAATCTTATGGCAAAAGAACTTAAGGAATTCTTTGATTAAAAAGATGTGAGTATGAGGGCTTTTGCTGTGACTTCTAAACGTATGTCCCACTTCTGAGGAGGGAAATTCTTTTCTCTCAGGCTCCCATAGAAAACTCAAACTTCAAAGGTTAAAAAGATAATACTCTACTGTCTGTTTTGGAAATGTCTAAATTAGAAATGTGAAATAATTCCTGTCATTGCAATGCAAGAGCTGGCTTTTGGGAAAAGCAAGTGACTTCAGAGAAAAAGAACATTTTTATGTGAATGACATCATATTTTATTTGCCATCCGATTCTTGCTGCAAGGGATCCGCTCAGCAACAGCAACCTTCTTTGTTTCCTGGAAATTCTGTGGATTAAAGAAATCAGACAGAAGAAGGATTACAAAATCATTTTTAAAAAGAGCTGTACAAGAAATGTTACATTGAACTTCAGTATATCTTTATTATTGAAATGTCGAAAAGATTGTTTTTCCCCCTCGTCATTACTAGACTCCATGGTACAGTTACACAGTATTTTTTCCATGACGTTAATCTTAGTATGAATATCTCTCTGGCAAGGAAAACCATAGTGACGGGTCTTTTTTTTGTGTTAATTACATGTTTGTTGTAAACAATGTATTATATGTCTGATCATAGAGTAAACTGACTTGAGTCGATTTGAAATCTTTGCATTTTAAGCAAAAAGCAGAAATTTAGAAGCCATCAAGGATTCTGTCTCCAGGTAGCCAGGACTAATGATACATGGGGTGTTGTTATAAATTCCTGCGCAATATCTCCGTCCTTTATTTGTTATCCTATTATCTCATCTCCTGCTGGGATTTAGTCGGCCATCACCCAAGCCATCCCGGGCAAACCTTTCTCCCCAAAGAAATAGTCTCATGAATACTCTCTTACCAGTCCAGCTTTGTCATGACCTATTTCTGATTTCTTAAGATGAGATAAGACTCAGAGGCTGAGGTCTGATACCTTCTTTGGTTTACAAGACATTTGAATTGATTGTCCCATCTTTCATGGAACTGTTCAGCCTTAGACATCTGCTCCATTTTTGGAAAGTGTATATATACCCCATCAGATGGTGAGGCCCAGAAAGCATGGCGACGTACCTTTCATAAACCAGCACAACATCATTATAAGTCACTTGGTAGAGCTCCTTCCTTGTTTCAATTAGATTTCCTCTAAAATTTTAAAAGAAAATTCTTATTATTCAAATGGACCATGACGCTAGACGAAACACCGTGATGCTATCCTGTGACTTTTATATAGGAAAAATTCTATCACGGCCAATTAGCATTCCCACAACTGAAACTTGTCGCTATTAACTGTGATGCTAAGCGGCGGGGACTGTACATGTACTTGCCAAAAATCAGTTCTTTGAAACAGTGAGGAGAAATAATTACAGTGAAACATGTTTAAATCTAAATTTGAGGGACCCCTGATTTTATTTCGGTTTAAGCATTGCGGCGGAAAATAGGCAGCAGCCATTGTGCATGTGAAGTGATGTGTCTTGAAATGACATTATCTTTGTCCAGACCATAAAATAGTTCAAACAATGCAAGTAATGGTGTGTCCGTTGCATATGCATACGTGCTTGTGTACATGTGTAAGTCTTTGAAGGGGAGCATTAGCATGGCATGTAGCAGCCTGTGGTCGAACATTAGCTATATCACCCTGTAACAAGAGGGCACGGAGGGAAGGCTTTTTTTATTGTGTAAGAGCAGTATTGTGGTTTGGGTTTCAATTCATTGTATTGCTATTTTGTCAAGAATACTATAGAGAGATGACAAGCAACACCTCAAGTTGTTTTGGTTCACCTGGGTTTGGTTTCAACAATTTTTACTCTATGTTTAAGTCAAATTGAATACCGGGGACTGAAATCTCAAAATTTAAAATCCATCAAGGAAGACGCCAACAGATGGATTTGCATAATGCCTTGAAACTTTTCAATAGCCAAGAGAATTACTAATATATCTGTTGATATTATTGTCAGTATTATATTTGCTTAAAAGTATTTTATAAGTATTATTGATTGATGTGAGTGGTAAAAGGCTTATTAATAACCATTAGTTGTTGTTTTTTTAAGTATAATAACCATAATTATTATAGCTTGGTGTGTGTTGATAATGTGTGTGGATAAAGAATTATATCAAAAGTGACTGAATATTTAGAGGCACCCGTTTCTCTAGTTCCTGCTGTCAGAATAGGTCCACAACAGGGTGCTTAGGAAAGTCATTTTTCCATTTTTTCCTCACTTCAAAAAGGTATAGAATGAGTACAAGCTTTGCTGGGGAGCCAACCTGGTCGCTTGTCCAGGTACAGTAGATATCAACTATGGTGTTTCTTATGTGAGAAACCAAAGTTAGCCTTCATGGCTTTGGTGAATTAAATCTATATTACTATAATTGATTTCAATATTTTAATTAGGTTTGTTTATTATAGTATTGTTTTTAGGCCTTATATAGCATACCTGATACTATTGTTAACAAAGTGTATTGATTCGGGTATTGACCTCCCCATCTCTTTGAAAACTCTAGGGTAAGGGGCTGTAATCAAACCTTCTTTTTTGTCTTTTCTCTCTGGCAGATAACTTCAAAGGGTGTTAAATACAACTTACCATAAATGGACCTAACAGTCAAGATGCTGCCGACAAGGATGCAGTGAAATTCAAACAGCAGTTTTGTGTTTGTTTGTTTGTTTAGTTCATTTACCATTTCTCTTGAGGTCGATTGTTACTTTTTCTGTCCTTGTTTTCCTTTTTTTTCTTTTTCTTTTTTTTTTTCCCAATTTTGGGCAAGTATCTGGATTGCTTTTGGAAGCTTCAGAGAGACAGACAGACAGACAGACAAACAGACAGACAGACAGACAGACAGACAGAGGCATATCTACATCATGCCCCCTTTATTTAATGTGCAGGCAAACTCCTGTAGCTTTTTGCCTACTATGATAAGGTTGCTGTGGATGGAATATAGCAACCAGAAAAAAAAAAAAAAAAAAAAAAAGGAAATAATCAAAACAAGCATTTTCATATCCTTTTTAGCTAAGGGGTCATGCTTTAAATCTTCTTAAGTGCATGGCAAGTGATCATAGACTGCTAAGATGAAATTTGAATAACAAATCATTTATGAAAATAGTGTATCTTCAATTCTGGTGCTTTTTAACATTTTTAATAGTTTTAATTGTTGTTTCAAATTCAAGAATACATATAGCGTGTCCGAGATATTTCTTTAAAAAAGTATCAAGTCATTCGTTACCTTCTAAGGTATACCTCTTGTTTAAAAAATGAGATAGCCTATCTATGATATATAATTAAAAATTGAATGCTGTCACCCTTTGTTATGAAAGTCTTTGAAAAATTTTGAGTTGCAGCACCATTCGTTTTAGCCTTTCTCATTTTATTTTTAGTGTTTACATTTTACCTTGTAATGCTTAAAGTGTGCTTAAGTGTGGTTGAATGACAAAAGTTGGGGTTTTTGTTTTTTATCTAATTTATTATCAAACATAGATATCTGGCATTGTATTCAATATTTACTTCTAACTGGTGTGTTGTAACATAGAAATTTTGGTTGTGATTTTTTAAACTTATGATTCAAGTACAACTGGAAAGGGCTTTCCTTATTGTAGCTATTTTGAAAGTCAATTAAAGGAAAGGATTGTAACTTTTAGATGTCTTAATGTACGATATTACTTCCTCATTTCCCTATTGCTTGCTGGAAGAAATTGTTTTAATGCAGTGCTCTTTTAAGTCTACTTTGAAATAGAGGAATCCTGAATATTTATAATAAAGTAAATAAGGATAATGAAAATATAATTCATTTCTATAATGGCCAATCCCATCATACAACTCTAACCCCATAATTTTACACGATTACAAATTACAAACAAACAAAGTTACAAATAAATAGAGCAAATAGATCTCCAAAGATTGTACTGTACAGCCCCAATTATTATTCTTTATAAAAGTGTGGTTACTTCATACGGATAAAGGCGAAAATGCCTGAAGTTACCATGTCATAAATACAGAAAGAGAAAGGCTGAACTGATACAATTATATGAAGTAGTTCATTGTTCTGACAACATTGATTAACATAAGTTTTTCAAATTTTCTCATGTAGATTTTATGGAGGCAATTCACCCACAAATAGACAAAACTACATTGTCTCCAGAATTATTAAAACTTGGAATGGGTCTAGAAAGTATACTGGTACATTCCTTTAAGAATGCCATTGATAGAGAGCTTCAAACTGATATTTATGACTATAATGAAAAACTGTTGCTATAAAATTATGAACGCTTATTGAAAACTGGTATACATGTATAAGAATATACTTAGGGTATTTGAAAATCTCTGACCTATTTCGCCCTTAAAATGATCTTCATCTTTAGGTTCCATCTCTGGAACAGACATTGGTGATCATGGTCGTCCACTCATTCCTGTCCTCAGCTAACCTTATAAGGTGGTTGTTGCTCCCCTTTGGCATTAGCCATGAATTAAGACTTTCAATAAAGTTTATACTCTATCTTCATCTACTGCGCTTGCCTTGGACTTTTCCTATTATTGCTAATAAGCCTTTGTGCCCTCAAATGTGTCCTAAAAATTGTAGTTGCCTTAAAATGATGTGATATGATAAAAACCAAAGTGAAATGTGCATATTTAAAACCATTCACATATCTATAGTGGCATATAAATTCATGGGAAGAAGGTTACAAACAAATACTGATAAAATGAAATAATTGTTAAAATGCTATGATCTCCTGTTTATATATGAGAACACAGATGGTTGATGACTAAAAGATGTATTTGATGCACTTGTTAAGGAAATGAGCCTGTCATGAATACAGTCAAAAAAAATATTCCAAGTTGTTGCATTGGACACAATGTTGTTGTTCTGTTTTTTTTTCTTTGCTATCTTTCTTTTTTTTTTCTTTTTAACTCACTGGCACCGGACAACGCACATGTTGCGTTTGGCCTCCCACCTACGCTTGCTCCGGATAACGCACCTCTTGCGTTGTGACAGTATTGATTTTTTTCTGCCGTTGGATTGCACGCAAGACCTGCGTTGGCCGCGTCTCGACGTAAACAAATCTTCACCCAACGTGCACACAAAGTTTCGCATTGTTCGGCCCGATAGTTTTTAATTGACGGCAACGGAAGTGAGCCGGGGGTCTGGGTCTCTGGTGAAGTAAAAAATCGGATTTTTGCGAAACATTGCTTGAACAAGATGGCTGATGATCGCAACCTTTTCAAACGTTTTCAAGTGCCTTTTAACGACTCTGAATCGGAAAATGAACACTATGATTCAGATAGAGACCCAGAATACCATCCACCATTGAAGAAAAAGAAGAAAACTAGTGAAAAAGGTAGTCAATCCAGGGCCGGTGCTAGGCCCGAACAAGATCTAGATGAACCTGGCCCAAGTGGCCTGAATAGGCCTAGATCTACATGTAGATCTAGTACAAGTGCATCTACCCCATCCATTTCCAGATCTAGTACACCATCTAGGCCTTCTTCTGATGATATCATTGCCACAATAGGCAGTGATATTGATGATGATACCGACGCCGATAGTGACATAGACTTCAATCTAGATCCAGATGAGGCCGACGAAGTTACTGATAGGCCTATAACTCAAAGTGACTGGTCTGATGACCTAACAGGATTTCCTAATATCCCAACATTCACCGGAACCCCAGGCCTTCATCAGGACATAGATAAAGACAATTACAGCGCTAAGTCCTGCTACAAACTCTTCGTCACCGATTTCTTGGTCGGACTTCTCAAAGAAGAGACCAACCGCTATGCGCAATACCTTTCGAAGACACCACCGCATAGCACTAAGAAATATGTTCAGCAATGGAAAACTGTCACTCTGCATGAAATAAAGAGCTTTCTGCTTGTCGTAATGCATATGGGTCTGCTCAAATTGCCCTCCATAGCAGACTACTGGAAGAACGACGAATTTATCGCAACCTCATTTTCACGTCACATCATATCCCGAGACCGCTTCCGATCAATTCTGACAATGCTCCATTTCAGCAACAACACCCAGTATGTGCCTCAAGGACAGCCTAACCATGATCCACTTTTCAAAGTGCGAAGAGTGTATCAGCACCTACAGGACCGTTTTCAGTACGTGTACACGCCGGAGCGAGAAATAGCTTTGGACGAGGCCATGTGCCCATGGCGTGGACCCCTACGTTTCAAGGTCTATTTGAAGGACAAGCCCACGCCATGGGGCATAAAGTTTTATGAACTATGTGAATCATCGTCCTCATACGTCTACCGCTTTGAGATATATGCTGCGGAGCCGGGAATCAGTAATAAGCCTACAGATGTTGTCATGCGCATCATCAATCCTTTGCTCGATAAAGGATATCATATCTTTACTGATAATTACTATTCGTGCCCCATGCTCTACAATCAGCTTACGGCTCGAGGCACCAGCTGCACCGGAACAGTGCGCTCCAACAGGAAGGGCATGCCCAAACCAGATCAGCTGAAGACACCCAAAGTGGGAGATAGAGCCTACAAAAGAAACGGTGACCTTGTTGCGCTCAAATGGAAAGACAAAAGGGAAGTACACATACTTACCTCTGCCGTCGACCCCAGTCGTACAACAACAGTGACAACCAGAAATGTCAGAGATAAGGCTAAGCCAACACCTGTCACTGTCTATACTCAGCACATGAGTGGAGTAGACAGGAATGACCAACTCCTCTCATACTTCCCCATGGCACGCAGAACATCTAAGTGGCCCACCAAAATCTTCATGCATATGTACACTCTCTGTGTCATACAAGCTTCCATTGTTTTCAATAAGCTTCAACAACATCACCAGAGGAAGCGCCTTTCCCTTCCTCTATTCATCAAGAAGTTAGGAAATGAACTTGCACTGGAGTATGTCTCCGATCGGCCAGAAAACCGCCCTGCTCCCAAACCTACCGTAAAACCAAAGCTGCTTCGGCTTGACCACTCCCAATTTCATGCCCTTTACCCTGTTCCCCCCGTCCCAAAGAATCCAAAACCAAGGAGACAGTGCAAGGTGTGTAGGGACTCTCTTCCAGATACTCCTGGCAAACTAAAGAGGGGCAAGGAAACTTACTATTGGTGTCGTGTCTGCCAGATCCCATTGTGCATTGGCGAGTGTTTTGAAAAATTCCATACTCGGAGCAATTATTGCGCACCGTAACAGTAATTTTTGGACATGAAGTTTGTGAAACTATGTTTTTTGTGGTGTATAATGTGTGCTTAATGTCAAGAAACATTAGCAAAAAGAACAATGAACACATTTTTAGTTTTCCAATGATTTATTTCATGTTTTCATGGCCCAATGTGCCCCAATAATTGCCTTTTTTTTTTTCTTTTAAATCCAAATTCAATCATTTCAAGAAAATTCATCAAAAATTAAGTTTTCAAGGTAATCAAGTTCTGTTTGTTGTATTCTGTTTAGTATTCATTAAACTACTTTGTGTGAAAATTTCATTGAAATCTCTTGATTAGTTAGTATAGGATGATTTTTTGAAAAATGCCAAAAAAGGCCAGGAGCGAGGGGTTGTTCGGCTCGGCCGAGCTCAGGAGCAAGTGAGTTAATCATGTAAGTTATGAGAAATCATTTATGAAAATTTTGTGCACGTAACTATTAGCGCCTTGAGACAACTTTTTGTAAGCCAATAATTATTTTTGTATTTCTTTTTTTAGTTAGTTTTTTATTAGTTTGAAAATGAGCTCAAGAAGATGATAATTGCTTTTTACCCTCCAAAACACAGACTGATTTGATGAGTTTGTGTGAATTATCTTATGGGATTGATTAGATGGGTATGTGAGACATATCATGTCAGATTGATTAGATGGGTCTTTGTGAATTATCATGTCGGGTTGATATGATGGGTCAGCATGAATTATCATGTCAGATTTATTAGATGGGTCTGTGTGAATTATCTTAACAGATTTATTAGATGGGTCTGTGTGACTTATGTCAGATTTATTAGATGAGTCTGTGTGAATTATCAGGGCAGATTTACTAGATGGGTCTGTGTGAATTATCAGTGAATTATCATATCAGATTTACCAGATTGGTCTATGTGAATTGTCATTTCAGATTGATTAGATAGGTCTGTCTGAATTATCATATCAGATTTATTAGATGGGTCTGTGTCAGTATGCTCTGGTCTGTGTGAATTATCCTGTCATTTATTGCCATAACATTTGAGAAAAATTGTAAAACCATTATCTTTCCCCTGCACTACTATTACATGACCAAAGGAAAGAGTGCTAGCTTAAGGAGTGTTGTGAATTAGCGTTGCTTCTTCATTTCCTGTCACAGAAAAGTGCTGCATCAAATAAACTGCCTGGCTGTTCTCAATAAAATTTTCACGATACACGTAGGGCGTTTATGACATTAATACATTTTTTTTCAGATGTTTTATTTCATAAGATTAATGAGTTCTTAAAGGCTGCTGATTTTACAACAGGGCCTCCCAGAATGATTTATCTGTATTTTGACTCACAGCACGAGACAATCAATAAAAGTGAGAGCACAAAATAATGTGGGGATGTGCAGTTTGTGTCAACGGTAGCAATTCATTTAATGATGATTTTATTTCATACTTTTTATGAGGAATTGTTTTTATAAAATTGACAAGGAGGCAACCGAAACATGGCCTGTCAAGTAAAACTTCAAATAAGTTAAATACTGTAATCAGGAAAAGTCGCGTCACATCTCATATAGCATACAAGAAAGAAATCCAAAATATACAAATGTCAAAGCTGAAAATTGTATGCCTTAATGTTATGAACAATCTCAGCCCACCTCTCGACTATCACCGAAATCCAACAGACAGACCCAGGGATGCAGCACTTTTTTTGTGAAAGAAAATTAGGAAATGCCCTACAGTGCAACTACTAGCCAGAGATTATGTGCCTTTTGTATCCTGCTGTTGAATTTTTTTTTCTTTTCTTTTGCTTCGCTTTGCTTTTGATAATTCATAGTATACAGGATTTGTACTTTTCCTATTTAAAGTTTTTGTTCCTTATTTGTCCATATCAGTTGTTTTTCAATTAACACAATGTTTGATTTGATGCTATTTTGCAACGCATATTATCTATTGTTTATGCAGTCCACGCCTTTTACTGTTGACAGTAAGTGATTATAGCATTCATTCCCCTACCTCCCATCATGCAGACACACACATATACTTTTCTGTGCCTGCCTCTCTTCCCGTTTCCTCTCTCTGTCTCTCTGTCTCTCCCTCTCTCTCTGTCTCTCTCTCTGTCTCTGTCTCTCTGTCTCTCTCTCTCTCTCTCTCACACACACACACACACACACGTACACACACACACATAAACACTGTTCCCAATTATTAACATTATGTTCACAACCCATAAATCGTGTAGAACAATAAATTAAATATCATGAATCAAGCGCCAAGCTTAAAGCATGACATTTGACATCGGTGGTGGAATTAACAAGCTGGACGACATCCATCAAGGGGAGATTAGTCAAAAGTACGTGACGAATTTAACAGCAATTAGAGATTAGCTCACCTTGTTATTTGGACACGTGGATTTAACTGACAGGACACAATATAAGATTTCCCCATTAACCGGCGACAGAACATTATTCGAAGTTCGTAAGTGTTTGAAATTTAATGAAAAGCCGCACCTTATTGGTGCAAGCGTGCGGTGATACATCTTTAAATTTGATCTTTGTAATATGCGTTTCTTTGGCGGCATCGGGTGTCGGGGCATAATATTTAATTCTACAGCAGATAGCCTAGTGGTAGAGCGTCGGCCTCGGCAGCGGGAGGTCGCGGGTTCGATCCCCGGCCGAGCCATATCTAAGACTTTAAAATTTTGGCATTTTAGTAACTGTCTCGCTTGGTGCTCAGCATTATGAGAACAGTACTAAGACTGGTCGGCCCGGTGTCAGT
>JAOWAY010138849.1:0-10680 GCA_028565895.1 Goniobranchus geometricus
TTCATTTTTTGCCTGGGGGTACCTGGTCCTCCCCATTTGGGGTGTCGCCCCTAGACTCCAGCAGGGCCTAAGTGGCCTGATACACTGGCGGTTCATTTTCAGAGAATTTTTGAAAATGTCATTTACATCCCTGATTACTTTTGTGAGATGTCCCAAAATGAATGAGTTATGTACAGTATGTCTTAATGTAGTGACAAAATTATCAACAGAATACTTTGTATAATTTGTCGTTGAATTTTTAAAAACAGCTGACTTTGGAGTCTCAGCCCAGATTACTGCAACAATGTGCAAGAGAAAGTCTTTCATTGGAACTCCTTACTGGTATGATTTGTTTTTTGTTTTGTTTTGTTTTATTTGGAATTCTCGTTAAAAAAAAAAAGAGTTTCTTGAAATTAATTTAAACCTTTCAGATGGCGATCATAAAACACTATTATATTGATGTTCTATTAACTGATTTGGGATTTATTGATAAGTGCGTGTCCTGAAACGGAGAAAGGATAGTGAAAGTGTCACTTGACATCTGCTTTCATCCTCATAGGATATACAATTATTTGGAGTTGTAGTGTATTGTTAAAAATCATTTGTGTATTTTGTCGCTTCAGAATTCTTTCCTTCTAAGTCCATTTTCATGAATTTTTGAAGAAATACAAAAAGTCAAGGTATATTATTTAACAGTAAGGGTTTGAATTTACAAGAAACACTTTGTTAATTCGCATATTTGGGTTTAAAAATTTTGTTTTTGCTTTTTTTTTCTTTCCTCCCTTTTCTTTTCTTTACTTTATTGCTTTTTTTGTTTTTGCTTTTTGTAAGTTTTTTTGTTCATTTGGACTGTTAAACTGCCCCTTAAATATTTGTGGAAATTGAGTTTTGCATCTAGTATTCTACAGCAGTGATGATTTTTAGATAATAAATGTGCTTTCTTTCGTTTTAGAGATTCTGTCATAAAGTAAAGGATGCTTTATATTATGAAATATACATATAATATATTTATTTCTTTACTTATTTGTATGGTTTCTAAACAGGATGGCTCCCGAAGTAGCGGCAGTTGAAAGGAAAGGTGGATACAACCAGCAATGTGATATTTGGGCAGTAGGTATCACTGCAATTGAATTTGCAGAACTACAGCCGCCAATGTTTGACCTGCATCCAATGAGGTACTATCATTGATTTGAACATTCTATTAGTTACTTTCGAATTTTCTCTTTCTTTTTAGATTGCTTTTGGTCTGAATGATAATTTTATAAATGGAAAAACTTTACTCTTCTCTTTGTTCTTTTTCACCTGCAGGGCTTTATTTTTGATGTCCAAGAGTGGATTCAAACCACCTCAGCTAAAGGACAAAAACAAATGGTTTGTAAATTCTGGATTTATATTAATTAATCTTTAACAATTTTTTCTTGGGATTTCATGTTCATCTGTACGGGTTGGGATGGGGTTGTTTTATGACCAGACATATATGTGTATCTAAGGGGTTGTTTTATGGCAAGATATATGCATATCTATTAGCTATATACATTTTTTAAACAAGTTTTTGACTGGAGCATGACAAGCAAACTGAAAGACAATATTTTGAAAGCATAATTTGGTTTGTGAGACCTAGTCCATTAGCAAAGTGATACATGTATCAGGAAATTAAAACTTTGAGATGAAGGAAGTCATCATTATGTTTTTGTTCACAGTTTATGATTTTACTAATTTTTTGAAACTCAATTTCATGTTCAATTTTTATATCTGTTCCTACTCCTTAGGTCACCTATATTTCAGAACTTTGTAAAAATAGCATTAACGAAAAATCCCAAGAAAAGACCTCCTGCTGATAAACTGATTGAGGTAAGTTACTTGTTGAGATTTTGAAAACTTGTTGCATACATATTTCAATGTTTCCTCATGGGGACACATAATCATATGTTGTGAAAGTGTATCTTAGTCTTGTCCATTTCGCTCACCAACTCGCCATGTAGTGACATTTAATAATTAAGTTAAAATAAAACAGGGAAAAAGTCACATAGCTATTTGTCATCTTTCCGTCATGAAATGTAGAAATATTCAAAATGATAAAAAAAAACAACAGACAATAATTAAACAAAACTAATGAAGTTTGAGTTTTTTAGTTTGACTTTTTGAGGTTTTTTAAACCATTCAATGTCTTTTATTTACTGTTGATTCCAGCATCCATTTTTACAAGGAGATCTGAGCAGAAGTGTAACAAAGGAGCTTTTGGAGAAGTCCAAAAATCCGACTCATGCGTATGATTTGACGGAAGATGAAAATGGGGTAAGTGCTTTTAATTTTATTTCATATATGCATTATGTCATACAAAGGAAAAATTATACTGCCACAGTAGTTCCACCATTTTGAAGGTGCAGCATAGGTTAAGGGCATGTGTTTTACTTCAGATGTTCTTCCTGACGCAACCAAGCATTAGGCTTTGAGAGTTCTTAAAGATGGGTTGGAAGAAAAGGAGGAATGAACTCTAGCCAGGCTGCAGCTTTTTTCAGATTACTTTTCCATGATATTCAATTGTCAAGGATTTTACATGCACAAGATGCACCTTGGACCTTCGAGTTTTGTGTTTAACTCTGATAGGACTAGATACTCAAAATCCTGCTTACCATAACATAAGGGAATAGAAAATTTAGAAAGTAACAATTTGTCAGGAGCTGGGATTGAGCTGAGACAAATTGGATGTAACCTGCCATTAAACCACATTGCTCCTTTTTATCTTTTAAGTCAGTAGGTTTTTTATTTTATATTTGTCTTATATTTGTCTGCAGTCAATATTTTGTCGTGACAATTGATAGGACTTGCAATGGTTCTCTGATAAGTGTAAGATTCTTGCAGAAAAAGGGGGACACATTGCATTTTTTAAGGAAATTGCATGATCTTTAAATAAAGCCATAGTTTTTAAAAGCTTTCTTTCTGCCACAGCTTTTGCAAGATGCTCCTCGTCGCATTCCATCCAATAAAACAGCCCGTCAGCTGGTTGCCACAGACAGTATTGAAATAAAAGGTGAAATTTTCCAGTCATAAACGTAAATACCTGCCTAGAGCATAAATACATCTTTGTCAATTCATTTTTTCAGTCCCATTTGTTATTACTCACTTAAGACTCCATTACTCCATTACAGAGCCACAGTCTTTTCAATCCACCAGGCTTTATTTCACAAAGTGTGCATGGATTGAATAGATCTATAAGTTCAAATTTTTTAGTTTAAGAAATTTTGTTTGGAAATCATAACCTTGGGTTGAAGGCTTATGATTAATTTCTTTTTAGTGTAATTACTTAAATATTCATAAAAAAAATCAAGCTAGTCAAACAATTCTGCAATGATAATATATTTAATGGGCATCCATGACATGTTCATACAATGTTTTTTCTTCGTCTTGATTTCAGGCAATGAAAATGCAGAGCCTGGAGAGGTAAGAATGCAATCATCTTTTTTTTCTCTCATAAACGCAGAGACTGAATTTTTCAAAATGTTGGTTTAGATTTGACGCAGTCTTTTCAATGTAATATCAAAAGCAAGGAACAAAAGTGACCAAAGTGATGAATAACAATTGTTATTCATATACTGTGCTGTTTATGTCGTTTTTCTCTTGGCCATGAAGCCATCAATTCTTTTCTTTCTTATGACCATGAACTTTATCTTTCAAGGGGCTCTTCTTCTCCTCATCCCAAGATTTGGGTTGCCATTTTATAGCCTCTGCTTCATGGGTTTTGCAAAGGATTTAAACCAGATGCTCTCTCAAAAGTAGCAAATAACCATTTGATGAATGGGGAATCAACATTATCCAACAGCAAGCATAAAAAGTTACAAAGCAGTATAACAATTTATCCAGCTATGTTTTCCTATTCATTATATTAGCCAATTTCAGTCAACAGTCAAATAGACAAATGAAATAGATGGAGGTTGATGAGGATTGAAAAGGAGGAGATTGTCAAGATAAAAAAAGATATGTCTTTGGTAAACTACGATGGAAAAGGTTGTGTTTTGATAGGATGAAATGCTTTTTAAACCTAGAAGTTATGGATATAACCTTGTCACACTATTCAGGGCTTTGCTTCGATAGGTACAGATAGTGTTACTCGTTTTATCTCCCTAGAAATGTTTTAAACTAACCTGCTTTTGTTGTGATGCTTTTCAATCCAGGAGGAAAAGTTTAATACAGCAAGGCCGTGGATGGAAGAGGAAAATGGCAAGAAGTGAGTGATATTATCTTTTGTCTTGTGAATGTATATAAAGGCTGGCTACTCATTTCTTTTCTTTACTTATTTCAATTTGCTTTGCTGTTGATCAAACCATATTAGTGGTTTCTTTGGTTTAATACATATATACATATATATTTAGAGCGGCTTGCTTGCATTTAACATTCAAAGGTCAAGTTTGGAATTTTTATCCTCGTTGTCATTGTGCCTTTTTCTGGTGTTATTGTCTACTTACTGGATTTTTTATGATTTATTTTTTTGATGTTTAACGTATTGAATTTAATATCACATTGAGGACTGGTACAGCTCCACACATCTATTAACCTCATATTTCAACCACAAAAGTTGATTTAATATGGCACTAATAACATTGTGACTTGGTATCTTTTTGTGAACAGACATGCACAGTCGAAAAAGGGAGGGGGGTCGAGGGTTGGACTGAACTGAATGTCTTTCTTATAACTACAGATGTTTCACATTATATGTAGAAAAGCCTGTCTGCGCTATCACAGAAGCAGACTGCATACAAAAAAGGTCCTTGAAAGAAAGCTTTTGGCAATTTCAAGAGAGCAAAGTTTAATGAAAATAAATCCAAAATTTTATGTTATTAAAGGGTACCATTTTGAGATCTGTTTATTCTTGATCTTCCACATTTTTAAAAACACATACTGGTTTTAATTTTCATTTAGCAAACAGCTCCAAGTGCATATTTCTTGCTTTAGAGCTTTGATGATTTTATATTCCTGCATCCAATCCTTCTGTTAATGTCCGTGTATATGGTAGGGTGCTCCAGCTAATGAAAAAAATTTAATCTCTAGTGGCTAAGGAGATGATGACTCAATTGCTTTTATTTTTATCCCTTAAGCCAATCCTTACAATTTTTCAGCTGTTTGAACATTTTTATCTGGATTATCTTCCCTTCCCACTCAAAAACATCCTCAATGTTTAATTCCGCACATTTTATTAAGGAACTGTCACTTTCTGTACCTGCTTCCTAACTGTTTGTTAACAGTGTTGTTCCTTTTTCTTTTGCCATTCCTTTTTAATTTGGATTACACAAAAGCACAACAATGGAACTAAAGTGGCGTGTCAGATGCTTTAAGCTGTCTGCTATGAGTGAAGTATCACAGGATGACGAAATACATAATAAATGAACATGAACAGTCCTATCCCACTCTTTCTCTCTGTCTTTCTCTCTTTTTGTTTTTCTTTCCTCAACTATTCTAGGATGGGAATACAGAAGAAAATTTTTAAAAAAATATATGTAAAGATAATAGGTCTTAACAAAGAAAGGACAAATTTATACACATATTAAAGATTTCTATCTAACATTTTGATAAGAAATATTTTGTAATCAGTACAGTGGACTCCATCTCATGACCATGTTCATACACAGACCATTTTTTTTCAGGACATCTTTTTTCCGCTACACAAAACCTTCCTTAACAACTTGCTTCATTTTACTTAATATTAAGGTTTTGTCAATCATTTTATTTATTTATTTTTGTATGTGTTTGTGCAAAAGGGCTGATAATCATTTTTTAAAATGAAAAAATAGCAGGCAGATACTTAAAGTTATCACAAAGATAGGATATAAGAATGATGCATTGCAGAATGTAAGCTATGCTATGTCTTACTGAGTGGAAGAAAAGGAAAGTTCAACACTTTCATCTAAATGATTTGGTTATTTTATGACATTCTTTTGTTGAGCATAGTATTATTGCCTTGCTAGGACAAGGCACGATTTTCATCCACAAGTACATCTGCATAACTTTACTGGTCTACAGCCCCTCCATCCTTAGGGCCTTGACATGGCTTTATAATTTTAGTTGGTTGACAGAGTAGCTATGAAATATGGAGGTTTGCTCATAGATGTGATGAAAGGCCCTAGTGTCATTACATGACACACAACGCACCCCCTTATCTCAGTATATGAATTCGAGATCAACAATCTGCCCTCTTTGGCAGGTTCCCAGGGAATATTAAATGGACACCAGTGTCATTATTTCAGAACATATACACATACACGTGACATATATGTGTTTATTTGAATTGTTTCAACGAAAATTGTTCCCTAATCATTGTATCCTTTATATGGGAATCAGCGATTTTCCCTTTTTTAAGAAAAGTGCATTTTCATGAGTGAGTTAATGGATGGATTTTATAATTAAATTAAAAAAAAAAAAACCCGACAATCCCTTCTTTTCTTTTTTTTTTACATGATCACGGTAGGTATCTGAAAGACTTGCCTAAACTTAGCTGTGTACCTCCTTTTTCTTTTAAAGAACCCTGATCTTATTTTGTGCTATTTTCTTCAATATGAATTGTTCCTTTCCTTTCTAGGAGCTTACTTCAGTGTGTAGATGAGGAACTGTCACAAAGGTAATAAAATGTTGACACCCCATTCATACCAAAAGTTCTTATAGGCAATAGGTTTTTGATCAGTCATCTTATCGGATCACATCAGCTCATAACATAGCCACATGTGTTTATTGCATGCGCCTGGTGAATTTTTGCTAGGACTACAGTTTTCATGGAAATTTGTCGTGAAATATACATAAATGAGTTATATGGATGATGATCAGAAAATGCTTTTCATTTCTGTTGTTGAAGAAATTAAACAGTTACTTCAAAACCAAAGCCATTCATTTCTCATTGTAAAAGATGAATTTTTCCCATCTATGGGTGACTTTCAAGAGTAGGATTTGTAGCACTTTGGAGACCCATGAAATCGCCTACAAAAACTCCACTCCTAGAAAAAATTACCAGCTTCCTGATACTTTCTCATAGAAACTCTTAAATTTTCTACACCATGAGTTTGCATGTGTTTCTGTTTGATTGACTATTTTGATTAAAAATCATTTCATTGTCTTTCTGTCTAACCCTTGCATTCGTTATCGAAAAATTACATCATTTTTGTTGTACTGTTTGTGGTATTAAGACTAATAACCAAAGAGTAATCCTAGCATTTTCAGTTGCTCTCTACAGTTGTTTTCCTTCTACCCTTTATGATTGTTTTCCTGAGACACTTCACAGTTTTTTCTTCACTTCATCTCAGTATAAAGTAGGCATCAGCTCTGCTGGGAAGTAAGCTTGTGGCAAGGTGGCATTTGTTTTGTGGATGATGAATATCCCTTTCTTTGCTGAAAAAGCCACAACTGTTTTTAATCATTGAGGGAAAAAAAAAGGTGTCTTACAATGTACTGTTAACAAAGGTAATTTATTATCATGTCATTTTTCTTTTCTTTCATTGCCTGTTTTGTTCTTACCTTCTCTCATTCTTTTATGATCACATCAATCAGATTTACAAGTGTACACATGTAAAATGAAATCGGCTCTATAGACGTAAATCCGCCTATCAGAATAAAAGAAGACCTAGAATCTCCTCAGTTTGTCCTCCTTTCAGAGTGCTACGAATCCTGTAAAATGTTGAAAAACAAAGAAACGGTTCACCTATTTGACTTGACCAATAAACCAAGCCTCATCTGTCACCTGTGACAGACATGATAAATGAAATTAAATTTTCATTCTTTGAATTTCTCTCAAAGATAGGAAATGAGAGGTCTGACTGAGCCAAAATTCAAGTGCAGAGGGTCAAATTGGAAATGATTTTGATTTGTTTCAAACAAATTTCCAGCTGTTGCTGATCATATTTATCTGTTTCTCCTTTTCACTGGCATTGTGTGGCTTGGGGGATGGGAGGAGGGGGGAATCTAATATGTTGCCAATAGCAAAAATTGCAGAGTGGAGATCTGTATTTTCTTTTTTTTCTATGCAGCGGAATCAGGATTCATTAGCCCAATGTGGTTTGTGGCCACAAAGGATTATTATATTTTGATGCAAGTTGAGTCAAGCATTGCTTATCATGCAGACCAGTTGAAAGATTTGACTGCTTGCTCAAACTTCCGATAACCACTTTGCAATGTGTCCTTGGGATAGGCACTTTACGATACTTATCACCTTGACTTTGTTGTCAATGAGTAAATGGATTTTGATGACAATTTTCAAATCTTGTTCTAGACGTTATGAATTGCTGTTGGCCACCATAATTAAAATGACACTAAGAGTAACATAAAGTACTGAGCAGAATCACATCATATATTTAGCACAGTCTTAAGTATTATCTCTACTCTGACTTCCTAGTCAGTCAGGTATACCCTTCGACCTTCCACTATAGTATACTTTTAAAGACATTGTAAAGAAGTTCAACAAATGAGAAGTTGATAGTATACTTTTAAAGGCATTATAAAGAAGATCAACAAGGGAGAAAATTGCTGGTCTTTCAAAGGCATTACAAGAAAAGATGATTCCTAAAGACTTAACGTCTGGCAAGAGTATCCTGACTTAAAGCAATGGATCAGTAATTGCCTGAGAATTTGAGGGACGGGTTACATTAAAGAATTAAATGACTCTTTTGTTTTGGAATTTGTTGAGCTTGTTTTGTTCTTCTTTACCCCCTTTTACCCATTTTTTTTCTCGTCTTTGATTTTATAATATCATGATGTAAAGGTATATATGACTTGTATCAAAATGAACGCAACAATAATGAGAAATAGCAAAAAAAGTATTTTCATTATGCATGGGCCCATAATTGAAGCTTTGTCACTGTTCTAATACATTTTATCTTTTCAACCCCATAAGGTTCATATTTGCTTGGAAAAAAAAAAAGAAAGAAGAAAAGGGTTTTCCCTTTCACTTGTCTGCAGTGAACATAGATATATAGGTAGAGACAACAGCCTAACTTTTGATATCGTTGGTATGCATCTTTAAGTCTGTCAGATCTGGCTTCATGATTAACAACAAAGATAAAAGAATAAACCAACCAAAAAAACAAACAAGCCCCCCAAAATGCGTCTGTCTGATGGTTCATTTAGATCATGCCAAAACTGATGCATGTCTGTTGGTCAAACTCTTCCATGGCCACACAGAAGGGAGTGTTTAACAAACTTCTACTCAGAGAAAAAAAAACGAATTTGCAATTTGTGAAATTACAGTTGAACCTTTCCAAAATGGTTGCTTAAGATATAAGATGGTGTTTTGTAGGGGCTAAAGATATTAGTTAGTGTTGTATCAGATTAGAGATTGAACATAAAACCACTTAAAGCAAGCTCTCCGAAACTGGCTGCTGTGAGCAGGATATGTGGCTATTTTGCCATGAAATGATTGACCATTGATACATGGAACAGGGTCATGTTATGAAGAGGTTCAAGATAAGGGGAAATCAAAAGGTATCATAGAACATTTACGTAATACATCAGGTTGCCATGCAGAGATTGCCGGTAGGGTGGGTTCGACTGTACATGTTTGGAGAAACGGAGCAATGATTTTGTTCAGTGTACTGCGTGTGAGAATGTGCCCGTTATTGTTATCCTTTGTGAGGAATGATGATGGCACAGGTGTGACACATGCTTACAGAATGGCCCCTTTCATCTCCATTTATTTCCGCTTCACTCATTCATTCACTCATTTTGCACAATCTGCATGTTAACGTGTGACCTTGCCCTATTTCAGAGGTCATCGGCATAGTTTATGCTTAGAAGATGAGGATGAATCATCACTCAGTGAAAAGTAAGCTCCTGACTGTCACAAAGCTTACTAGTTTTGCAGTGGCATGAATTGTTTTCTGTACTCTGAAATATCATTCATAGTCATCCCCCTTTTTTTTTTTTTTTTTACAAAATTATCTTGTATTCTTCACTCATATTAGTGTAGTGACTGCTGATCTGTCAAGCTCATTGACATTGTACAAAATTCATCACAGGGTTCATAGTGGACCTTGAAAAGCAATACAATTTCATTTATGTAAAAAATTAGAAAATAAAGGTTCTAATTGAAAATTGTTAAATTGTTGATTTTCATGAAGGAAAGAAAATCTTTGATACAGAATTGCAATGGGTCATGACACATTGGTTGTTGATGTCTTTTTCATAATATGTAAGGAAGATACAGCAAACTTGATAAGCAAAGATATGCTGTCACCAGAATTAAAAGAGGCTATGAGAACATAAGGTCTAATTTAAGGAGAAAGATATGGTATGTGATGTTGAATCTCAGACACTCACTTATGACAGTTATGGTCAGACAAATGTAAATGGGTAGGGGATTGATATAAAATATTTCTCAATAAACGTATAAAGTAAACTTGGTTGAAGGATCCTTTTAGGGTTTATGCCTGTCAAATGTTGATCTTTTCATACTGCATTTCTAATGGTTTGGTGTGTTTAGAGCTCAAAGAAATCAGATGTCTTTTAGTGTATCAATCTTGAAAACTTTTTTGAATGATGATGGCTCAATTGCTTATGGTGGACACTACCCTGAGTTTACTCTAACATTGTCAGTTTTTTTTCTACCCTGCATTTTCACAAAGACAAGATGCTCCTTTGGATTTCATTATAAATTATATATTTTAAGGGTCAAAGCTTTTGTTGCCAAGGAAAGGTAAATTTTGAATTGAAAAAAGGGGAAAGTGGGGG
>JAOWAY010138960.1:0-10679 GCA_028565895.1 Goniobranchus geometricus
CCTTACTTTAACAGTGTAGAGAAAATTCGAAATCGTTTTTTTTTCCCCAAAAGCCAGCTATAACCATGGGCCTTTTGGCTTCCATGGTGTGTGTCTTACCACTAGACCACTCGTAGGTCTCTCCCGAACAGCAGCCATAGACTTTTTTTTTTTTTTAATCAAAAGTTGACTTGGGCAGTGTTATGAAGACTGACTTCATTAAATCTACTGAGATCTCTCCACTGTCATAAATTGCATTTTTCTGTGTATCACCCAGGTTTTGTTCGAACCCAAGTTCGAAACATGACCGCGCCTTGGCGCTATTTAGTCATTGGGAAACGCTATTTGCACACATTTTCCCACCCCACTCAGGTGTTGTTGAATACCCGATCCTATGCAGAGTCGGATCTTGTCAGTATGCTAGACGCTAGACGAAGTGCGCCAGTACAATGGTTGCATTTCTGTATTCTCCTCATGGAGTCAAAGAGGTATTTGGTTGGAAAAGCCCTGTAGGGGAACAGTTGTGCTATTACAGCTCTTTGAGCACATGTAGTGGATTTAGGGCTGTATAATAGCTCAAACATTTGTTTCTTTTTTTATCTGTGTAGTTTGTTTTGTTTTGTTTTTATTTGTATGGTTGTTTTTTTTGTTGGGTTTTCTTTTTCTTTTTTTTTTCTTTGGTATTTTTTTTTTCTTTTTCGTTTGGTTTTGTTTTTTTTTTACGCTGTTTTTGTTGTTGTTGGATTTTTTTTTTATTTGTTTGTTTTGTTTTTTATTTTTTCTTGTTGTTGTTTTCTATCTGTGAACTCTCACGCAAATTAAAACTCGGTCTGTTAATGGTACTGGTCCGGACTATCTCGCTAAACTTGTTCAGATTTATGCCCCTCCAAGAACACTTCGCTCATCATCTGATACCCTCACCCTTTCTAAGCCACGCATTTCCACCAAAACTTATGGAGAGCGATCTTTTTCTTACTCAGCCCCTGCCATATAGAACTCTCTCCCATTCTCTATCAGAGCTGCTGATACTGAATCTGCTTTTCGATCTGTCCTTAAAACTCACCTCTTCCAGGAATCTTTTCTGTGAGTCTGTTGCCACATCTGTTTGAGTCCGTCTGTTTGTGTGTGTGCGTAATTGCATTGTTCAACTACTATGTGTTTGAATGTGTAGACTGATGTATTTGATGTATTTCTACGCTGCTTTTTGTTATTTTGTAAAGCGCTGTGAGCTCTGTTGAGAAAGGGCGCTATATAAAAGTCCATTATTATCATTAACTGAAGACAAGAGGTTGGTGAGGTTAAGGTGGGCATATTGCCACAAACGTTGGAATACTGAGGACTATAGGGAGGTCAAATCAAGTGATGCATGAATCAACTTTTCTTGTAGACAGAGGGAGGTAGAAGAATGTTGTGCTACAGGAGGGATGGGAGATGGGTAAATGAAAACATTGAAATAAGAAACAGGTATTATGGCACAGTGACTGTTTAGGGAGCAATTGGCTACAGACAGAAAGCAAGCGCCCTTAGTGCAAATCAGCAGGTGTGTGGATGCTGACCAAATTTTTTGCAAGCAAATTGTCCCCATGATAAAGTACATGGAAGGCAAAGCCATTTTTCAGTACAAAAATGCATGTCCTCACTGGGCAAATGCAACAAGACTTTTCCTGAGGCTGGTGGTGGAATCAGAGTGGTCAAATGGTCAGTGGTTAGTCCAGAATTCAACTCCATCTTATAGAGCACCTCTGGGATCTTCTCAAAAGAAAAATAAGAGCAATGGTGCCAGGCAATGAATGCAGACAAACTTAACTATGGCACATTGTTGAAACAATACGGAATGATATCATACCAAATGACAATCCCTGTGATAAAACTCCTCAGGGAAAGGTATCCATGCAGTCATTGAAAGTCATAGTGGCCATAAGCGTTCCTGACTTTGCCCCCACAAATTCTTCATTTTATTCACTGTTTCTGAAGCAAAGCGAACCACATCGTTTCTGAAGCGGCATTACTTTAACAAATAAGCATCTATGTTGATGAAAATTGGCACACTCACAGATAAAATACTTTTTCTGCAGCGTAATTTTTGTTCAGTTTTTTCTTAATACCCAATTGGACTGATTCAAAGGAAAAGTTAATCAGTTACTTTTGCAGAGGTATAGATAAAAATGAAAATAAAGCATGATGTCAAATCTACTTTTCACTGTTTAATGTTTCAAACAAAAAGACATATATTTGATTGGAAATATAACCTCAAGGATGTACTCACACTGTCTCGATTCCTACTCATGTGATTTGACTGAAGTCGGCGCAACAAAGGGACACCGAAACGTGACTGTCTTTTTAATGTCCAATAACTCATTAGAGCTCTCATGAATTCGTCTCTCCGAGGAATAGTTATCATTGATGAGATTTTAGTTACTCTGTAAATGGGAAGAGGTAAAGTTGATAGAGATTCAGTGATATTTCAAAACGATTATCTTTATTGGGCCTACATGTTATACATATGATGAGGAAAGTACAAAAATGCATGTACTTCTATGCAATATTACTCACTTAAAACAGGAACTGATTTCACAAAGAGATTCTTACTCATTACTTTGGGCAAAGAAACCTTGTTCTGTTTCAATACCATTTTATTTATTACATTAGAAATAATCTGAATTGAGCAGATAATTCTCTTGAGACAGACAGACACACAAATGGGGACAAAGAAAGTGCACACAAGATACGGGTTGGGGATGATGAAATCTTTGAATATACAAATGCAAGATATATTATTCTCAAGAAGGGTATGGAAAGGATAGAAGGGATGTGTAGAGTGCAGAAATGACATTGCATATCATTACCTGACTATTTTATTGACTTTTATTAAGTCACACAAATGATAAGTCTTTCATTGTAGGGAAGATGCAACTTTTACCTTCGTTATCATAACACTGAATGAAACATTGTTTCCTTTTTTATTTTCTCATTTAACAATTCATTCACTAAAAAGCTTTCTTAAATTTGCCTTTCGTGGTATTGATATAGGTTGAGTAATAGTTGATATATAAGACAAGGAATTTTCCGTTTACTCTACAATGATTCTAGAAATAGCTATTTTTCAGTTAGAACTGAAAAAATAAGTACTATCCTAGGAGTGTGTAATAAATATTACGCACTCCTAGGTACTTTCACATTCTTCCAACACTTTTAAAAGTTTTGAATGAAAGGTTGAAGATTGAAGATTTGCCTAGACAGGAAGTAGGTAGATCTAGTTAGAATTAAAGGTTGAATTCAACTGGCTAAAAAAAGCAAAAAGGTCTAATTTAAACTGCTTATAGATGTGTTTCAAAATATCTTTACTCCAAATCTCACTCTCAAGTGGCGTGTCCTTTCCAGGATGTGGCCTTCATGACTGCCATCTTGAATTTATCTCTGCCCTGCGCCATCTTTTCTGCACTTATGATGTCTGTGTGCAGGTTTTCTAGAATGTCATCAATATCTTTCCTTCCATTATGGTTCTTTCGAGGCTCTGGTGTCTTCTTAGATGGCCAAAGAAGGTCCACTTTCTTCTCTTTATTGTTGTTGTGAGGCAATCTCTTTATTGTTGTTGTGAGCTAATCTCTTTCAATGTTTAGTTCTTTCAAAATTGATTCGTTTGCTCTTTTTTGATGCCATGATATTTTAAGGATTTTGCGATAGCACTTTTTAGTTCAAAGCTAGATGGTATTGCTTCAATACTAGTGCTAATGGGCCATGCTTCACATCCATATGTGGCTACTGGGAACATGCAAGTTCTTAGTATCTTAATTCTTGTGCCTTTGCTTGTTCCATGCCAAAGGGCTTTCACTCAGAGACCCAATCAAACATCACTTACAGGTAAGTTCGTTTGATGTTTAACTCTGACTCATCGGTAGTGGGAAAGACCCAAACAAGATTTTAAAGCATCTGTCTTCTTGATTGAATGCTATGCCACATGTTGAATCTGGCCTTTCCCTTTCAGGGTCATTCGGCCATCCCCGTTATGGGTGTGATACATCTGGCCTTTCCCTTTCAGGGTCATTCGGTCATCCCCGTTAAATGAGTGTGATACATCTGGCCTTTGTCACTGATGGGTTTATTTGTAATATTTAGCAAATGTGCTTTCTTCACTCCATCCTGCAATCTTCATGATAGTTTCCATAGGTATCATGCCGACTAACAGCCCTCGCATAGAATGTGGTTTGAATGTTTTTGTGTCAATACCAGTCACAGTCATGACTGTTTGTGTCCATCTACGTAGCTTGTCTCTGAAAATACTTTTGAAAAGTTTCCTCTAACTTATAAATAGTTGACTAAAAGAATCTCTTTTTTGCCGCTGTGCGAATCAGGTATTTTTGTGAGTATGTGAAGGCAAATAGCCTTCTGCCCAAAGGATAACATTGTCTTACAAATTTACCCAGGTGTCTCTTTCGGCTTGCCCAAGTGTCTCTTTGGATTTGAAGATTTCAAAGGACTTTTTATGTAAAACACATATATTTATTTTTATGTGTAACCTTTTCCTTTATGTCCATTTGTATTAACTTCTGGCCTCTCTCTGCAGTTGTCAGAAGCATTAACATACAGAGCTTTAAACTGAATTGTTTTAGTGAAATTGCATTTTCAGGAGACCACTTTAATAAGTATGTCAAAACTATGTCTGGATTCCACACGGCATTATATATCTTGGCAACTTGGGATTTATTACTCCTCTTAGAAACCTTCACACTAAAGGATGTTCTCCAATTGGTGTCTGACACATAATACATATGGATGAAACTGCACTTCTGGCGGTATTCATACTACTATAACAGAGTTTTTGTTTATAAAGCTTTTGCAAGAATAATCAAATAAGTCTATAGCAGTTAGTCGAAGTGGACATATTTCCCTTCCATCGCATAATGCAATCCATCGTTTGAGAAATTGTGCGTACTGTCTTTATGTTGTTCCTTGCCATGATGGCATTATTCTGCGGCAAGCCTTTTTTTGAAATGCCTCGTTTTCGAGCGTTTTCCATAAAAAGGGAAATGCCGCCAACCTTGTTCTGTGGAACAAAGGGTGGCTTTCCCTCGCCTTAAGGGATGTGGGAGTGAATTTTTCTTTTTGGGAAGAAGTCGAAGGTGTTGATACAGAAGACTCAAGGCTTTTTTCATCCATGCGTCTGATGCCATATCAGAGTTATCAATAGGCATCTGGCTTCGTTTTCCTCTATCTTTTGTAATACTTATTGTGGAATGAGATTGAAACTGGGGAAAATGGTAGGAAAATATGGAAGACCTTTGTAATGAGAAGGCCTCAATTGCCCATGCATGAGGATCAGGTTTCCATGAAATATATCTTTAACTTTAAAATCAATTCTAGATGCAAACATATCTAGATCTACATCAAATGGGCCGTAGCACTTGTCAATGGCGTTAAATATAATATTCCGGTTTAGTGACCATTTTGTTTCCATCCTTTCAAGTCCAGATTCTCTGCATCGGCTTCTATGTTTTCTGCCCCTGGTAAGAAAGCTGTTAACCAAATCTCTTCTTTCATACACAACCAAATGTTGCGTGCTATGTCGTTACATTCAATTTTTGTGCTACCCATATGATTTTTGCAACTGTGGTAAAATTATCTGTGAAAGATTTTTAATGGAGTCCATGCAGTTTACTGCAGAATCATTTAAGATTTAAAAGACTGCTTTCAATTATGGCCACTTGTACCACATCCTATCTTTGAAGATGCATCTGTTTTGATAGTTTTCTGAAAAAATATTGACAGGATATTTACCAGCGTTCTCAACCCACCATTGTAAATCACCCTTCATTATAGTAGTCAATATAATTTCCATATATTGGATTAATAAAGTTCATCTTAAGTTCATCTTAATTTGCTTGTTAAAGTCTCTTGTTTTCCAGATAGTTTTACTCTTTGAGATTTCCAATCTTTTTGTAAAGCAAAGGTGCATATCTGATTCTGTCACAAGGAGTTAGTGCTACAAATTTCCCGGCAATAATTCCAGCCAAATTCCATGTGGTGACAAATTCTTTGCGAATCATGGATGCGCACAGCTGTTTAATATTTCCATATTTATCTTTTGTGAGCTGAATTGTCATATGGATGGAATCAATAGAAAATCCAAGATTCTTTTCCTGTATTGTAAATCTTAAACTGTCAAATGTTTCAACTGTAAAATCAATAGCCCTTGTACATTCCTCATCATCATCTGCTTGGATAAGTGTATGGTCAACATTATGATAACCCCCTGCTCCATCAAATGGGCAATTACGGGTTTTAGGCATTTGGTGAAAAGACAGGGAGATTCAAAATACCCTTGAAACAATGCCTAGAATTGATACAATCTATCATTAAATGTGAATGCGAGATATTTGCGGCTATTCGCATCAATTGGAATGATGTAAAACTCTGACACTCTGTTATCTATCGACCCCTAAAAAGCAATTTTTTACGAACCATGCAAACTGCAATGGTCAAAGAATCTATTTCAAAGTGAGAATATTCGACCTTTTTCATTCAGTCTCTTAAGGCTAAGAATGATTCTATAACAGACGTGAATTCTCTATGCGTTCCGTCTTTTTAGGGTCTCGCAAATATGCTGGAAATGAATTCTCCTCTTTCATGGTGTGACAATGAAATAATTTTCTTCTTAATCATTTCTTTTAATTCTAAATTTATCATTTTTGCTTCGGTTTTTGAAAAATGCATGGTTTTAAGAACAAAGGTTTGAACAAGTTTGATTTCATCTACAAATGAAGGAATTACTCCTCTAATTAGTTGCAGAATCCTGGGGTTGCTTGTTATTTTACACAAATTCAATTTGGTAATCTTTAACTTTCCCTGCGTAAAATTTTGCTTATGTTATTCATTGATGATGGAATCGTCAAGTCACTTACTCCTAATGTTGGCTCTTGTCCGACAGACATGTCGGGATCATTTGGGGTAGCTTGTTCCCCGTCCCTTCTTTGATTGGCCGCGATACTCGCAGGGCCGGGGCCTTATTGATTTGTATGATAATATTCTGAGTGCTTTGCGATGACAGCATTTGAGAGCTTGTTTGACTACCCAAATGTTTTTTACTTTCTCGGCTCATTTTGCTCAAAACAGCCATTCATTGTTACCATCTTCCCTGTCATCAATATTTTAATTGGTACTGAAGTCTTGGCTGAGGCATGGCCTAATGTTATCTTTCCTCATTGTTATGTAGCTCCTCATTGTTATGTAGCTTGGGTAAATGGCAGAATTGATACACAATGTATCAATCAACATTTTGAAAACGTGTTTATCGTCAATGTTTTCTTTTTGTTTAATTTTCACCATAAATAGTCCTTAGCTGCTACAATGGCTGTCTTAGATTCGGTTGTCACGTGTTGCGCCTCGTGCAAGAAGTTATCTTTTGTCTTATGAATCTGGGACATTTTGTGCCATATTTCTGGATTTGTTTTCCGTGTCTTTAAGTGCTTTACATTTCTTGGACATTAATATTTCTTTCATGTTTTATTCAATTTTTCTTTTGTGGTGGCATGAAGCATAGCCTGGTCAACAACATTTGCCTGGGACATATCAATAACACCCCCCACATCATTGGCTGTGGCAAACATGTGATTGAGCTCATCCATCAAGTCATCTTTCTATGCCTCTCACCTTCGCATTCTGAATTTATCGAATCCCCGACAAGACATTCAATCTCTTCAAATTAGTGTCTTTTGTGCGTTCTCCAGGTGCATGTAGTGTTTCCATTTTCGAGGAGTGCAGGTTGTTCAGGGAAGATCTTATTTCTGCATATTGTTCTTTCGCACCTCTGATAAATTGAAATAATTCTTGAATTAAGGAATCAGGCCTTTCCCTTTCAGGGTCATTCAGCCTGTCTTGTATTGAACGAGAATTCTGCCGGGCCTTTCCCTTTCAGGGTCATTTGGCCCATCCCATACTATGACAACTGTTTTGCCTCTTCTAGTAGATTCTTTGTCACCGCCATCTTTGTTGTGTTTATTCGAATCAATAGTTTTATGACTCTCTTTAGAACTGTTCGGGGCTTTAAATTTTTTTCTGTGGTTGCACCGACTGACAGATTTCTAGGGTGGTTCTTGTTTCCTCTTTCGGGAAGAAGCCCAGAACCACCCCACCATCAGTTTCTGAAAATGTCCCGACCACATCGAGAAGAGGCGAAATGCGTGTATTTGTTTCCATAATTTTAGTGGCAATCTATCCAATTTACCCTGTATATTACGCAAACTGCAAGATATAAAGGACTTGCAGAAAACCGTGATGTTTTTTTTTCTCAAAAGAATTAGAATTTAATGTACTATTAGCCCAAACACAATCACAAAAACACTGTGATAACTGTCCACTGAACACAATGGTATAGTCCAGTACAAAGAAACGTTTGCACCCTTCACAAAGTCGTGGCTGGAACTGATGGTCGGGTGCTTGGCATCTCGTTTGGGCCTATCCCACTACGGATGAATTAGAGTTGACATTTTGGCTATACAGGCTTTCGTGACATTAATTGACTTACTTTTTCAGGGTTTTTTTGTTTTGTTTTGTTTTTTTTCCAAAGAATGATGTGCGGGAGGAATGTTAACTGGCCTGCATCTGTAAGATTTAAAAAACTAAACAGAAAACTAAGAGAAAGCCCAATATGCCTTTGACTCGACGAAAACAAGTCCATCACACTCGTTACAAGACAACTTGCTAGGGATTTTGGTAAAAAGAAAAAAAAAAAGATCTTTAAGGAACAGATTGAAATTGGAAAAGTCAGAGCACACAAAAACATAGATATTTGTCTGGGGGCACAACAGTTTTTAAGCAGAAAAAACATGAAGACAAAAGCTTGAGTGATGTACATAAAAATTGCAGTTACATAATTGTTCATGTTTTTAAAATGTACCTGTCCTGAAGCTTGATTGGGCAGAATGACATTA
This sequence comes from Goniobranchus geometricus, assembly GCA_028565895.1. Classification (NCBI taxonomy): domain Eukaryota; kingdom Metazoa; phylum Mollusca; class Gastropoda; order Nudibranchia; family Chromodorididae; genus Goniobranchus; species Goniobranchus geometricus. The sequence continues at coordinate 8,907 of JAOWAY010138960.1, forward strand.
AAATCCTATCAAAATCTGATGTTCTTTCAAAACCACCCTGTAAATATTTATGTATTAAAACCACAACTTTATAAACAGTGTGTTTAAAAGGTATAAAATTTGCCCATTATCACCAGGCCATAACACTCTTTTCACATAGATTTGAAGGCAAAAAAGGATGTGGCAAAGACCTTAACACAAAGAAGAAAAAAGGGAACAGGAGGAAGAAGAAAGAGGAGGTTGTAAGAAAGATTCTTGTGTTATTGGTACTCAACTTACCTATGGTCTGGTATAATGGGAATGGATACATTTGGTATAGCATTTCTCTTCTGAGCCAAAATTTTACGAGCCTTCCTCATTTTCATACGGGCCTGTTCTCTAGCCTCTTCTTTAGATTCCATTTTCTTAATATCCTCATCTGGAAACATGGAATTATCTGCACTTGGCTCTGCATGAACATCACAAAAGGCAGTCTTTCGAACACCCATAGATATTCCATTAGGTCCTGGCTCCTTCACAGCTTCTATCTTCATAAATAATCCTGCCTGTTGAGCGCATGTCACATGAAAAGCAGTGTAGCAATTTGTTTTGTGACACTGAATACAGGCTCCAGCCCCACGCTGCTTACAGATATAACATGAAAGCTTCCTCCTAGCAGGTGGAATCCTTTGTAAACAGTCAATGGGCTCTAAGAACACTGTATTAGCAAAACCAACCTCTGGTATCCACAGAGCACATACAACATGGGCCCATCTGCCATCATCTGTCTGTTTAAAAGCCCCTCCCTTGTTTGGACATAAGCAGCAATCTACAGCTCGTGATGGAGACTGTAGACATCTACGACAAAGCCATTGTCCTTCTGGGATATATGGGACCCCATAGCATTCCTGGTGTACAGCTAAATTGCACATGTCACAGAAGAGAATCATGTTGCTGTTTTGACACTCGCCATCCATACAGATGCTACAGACGGCATCATCATCCATTGATGGCCCTTGTTCTTTACCCATATGCTGACTCTGAAAAAAGGCTTCCTTTTCAAAACGGTCCATGATAATTTCAAATGTATCTTGAGTAACTGCAGCCAAGCCCTCACTTGTCCTCTGATCATTTACAAGCTCCAGCCATGAATGGTCCTGACAAAAGATGCATTGAGGCAAATTCATTAGTGATGTGGAAGGAACTTAATCATTGGTACTTAGATAAGACTCATCACTTCATCTTTCAGAGAATGAATGATGAAATGCTTAAAACTTATAGAATTTGTAAAGTCAATTTGTCACAAAACTTTTCTCTAATAAGCATTTTTTGGTATACAGAAAAGGTGATAACCTTTCTGAATTTCCCAAAGATTCAAGATGTGGAATGCTTTACAGTAGTCTCTGCCTTACATCCACATACACCTATCATCCACATTCTTTAGAATTGATCAGTGGAACTATATTTTGTGCCTGACAAAAATTTTTTTTAAAAAGATCAAAGGCCTATAGGTAATTTCAGACATGCCTAAAGAAGGTAATATTTAATGCCTACAGGGCAGTTTCAGTGCTATGAGGATTGGAAAGGTTGGTCTTGAGAATTTTTGTTGACATGAGAAATCAATTGTTTGAGGACAACTTTTTCAAGGATTTTAGACAAGAATGGTAAATTTGACACTGGTCTTAAATTGATTATGGGCAAGATCAGATTTTTTCAAAATGGGTTTTACATGAGCAATCTTTAACCCAAGAGAAGCGGAATATAATACTAAGACCACCTTAGCCAGCGCGGCTTTGAAGTCAGAACACTTATGTC
>JAOWAY010139071.1:0-10679 GCA_028565895.1 Goniobranchus geometricus
TCTACTATTTTTATCATTACAACTACAATTACTACTACAACTACATTACTACTACTACTACTACTACTACTACTACTACTACTACTACAACTACAGTACTACTACTACTACTACTACTACTACTACTACTACTAATACTACTACTACTAATACTACTGCTGCTGCTGCTGCTACTACCGCTACTACTACTACCACTACCACGATCGCTACTACTTCTACTACTACTACTACTACTACTACTACTACTACTACTACTACTACTACTACAACTACTACTGCTACTATTTGACACCTTCATATTGTACTACATTTTGATTTTGTGTGTGTCCATATAAAAAATAAATATATTCATATGCAAAACATGTGATTCTATTTTTTTTTATTTTCCTCTGTCAGAAATCAGAATTTCAAAAATTTTATTTTCACTTTCTTTTTTTATTCTCTCCATTTAGAAGACTAGATGTAAGCATTTTCTTAAACAAGGAAATTGGAAATTTTATCAGAATCATAAAAGCCAAAGATTAAGATAAAGGTAAATTAAAGACAAATGTTTTCCTGATACATGTCTTTAAAAAAAAAAGAAAGAAAAAAGAAACAAGAATATTTAAAAATCTAGTGCAGATGTTTTGTACCAAAATCAGACAGTTTTAATTTATTTTTTGTCTCTCCCAATTAGGAATTCCCCTCTCTGGAGCAGCTCTTGCACGTAGGAGTTCAGTTAACACACCAAAACCCCCACCACCTGTCAGAAGAACTGCATCAGTAGCTGGCCCTACTCCAAGCCATGTTCAGAAAATGCGCTCCCCTCCAAGGCAGATGTCAGATTCAGCACAGCCAATGGTAGGCGAAGGGCCATATGCTGAGTTACAGTTGATCCAACAAAGTATTCACCAGCAACAACAACCCATGCAGCCTATCCATCCCCACCATCAGCAAACTTCTTTACCTTACAGCCAGCAACAAATGGTCCCAAACTCAGCCCCAGGCCTGAGTCGTGCTGCTTCTTATCCAAACACCACCGGCATGATGCACCCCTCTCCCATTGAAAACTCTGGCCACACTACTTCAGTCATTCAAAGCCTCAATGCCAAGTTTGCATCTCTAAACAATCAGTACCAGGATGAACAAGGGCCTGAAATGAGGCAGAGTGGCCAGGGCAAAGCCCCACCCCCAGCTACCATGCAGAAGCCCAAAATGAATGTACCTCCCCAGCCCTCTTTGATGACAGGACATCCCCAGTATGTGCCACCTCATATGGGTGCCAATAACAATAATGTCGCTCCTGGTCATCACAAGGACCCAGCTCATGCCTACCCATACAACCAGTATGCTGGCCAAGGTCTTCACCCGCAGGCACTGCAGCAACAGCATCAACAAAGAAACATACAACAAGGGCAATATCAGCAGCCTCATTATAACCCGCCTGCACACCACAATCCACACTACCAGCAACCGCACCATCACCCACAGTACCACCAGACACCACCACCACCTCCACCACCACCACAAATAGATGAAGACTTTCCTTTGCCACCAACAGCTGAAGAGCTTCAAGAGATAGAGCGGATATATAGCCGGCCCCCCCCAATCAACACTAATAGGGCACCGCAAACATCTCAAAAACCAGCCCAAGGGAAACGTCCATCACTTCCTACGAATCCCCAAGAATCACAGCACTCCTTAATGATGGAACTTAAACGTAGAGTTTCCGTTGATGACGGCTCGGACGCTTGATGGAATACGGATTATTTCAAAATGGCAAGAACACAGTGACATAACATATATGGAAAAATGAAGCTACTCTTCACAAGCACTGTAATGGAACATCAGAAAAATGAATTTTAATTTTATTTTATTTTAAGTTTAACAGTTTGTTGCAGTTTACCTTTCAGGTAACCTTTTATATTTCACTCATGCAAGACTGAGAGTAAAATGTTCAAAGGTTAAAATTGAATGGACAAGTGAATCCTGGGTGTTAAAATAAATCATTTAATCTGTCATCACAGTACACTGTTCATGTATAATATCTTTTCAGCCAAAGATGTCACATTGTTGATCCTTACAATGCTACATTCATTTTGAGTACAACTCTTCTTTTTTTCTGTTTTAAAACTCCTCCTACATTAGCTTATTATTCAAACTTACAAACATATAAAAAACTGAGGCATGTTTTGAAAGCTTAGAAGGACAATCTTGTTGTCTCATAAATGAATTCTGGCTCTGAGGTTGGAAAGCTTGTTGGAAAGGCAAACCAGTTTTGACAGATACATATACAATTGATTGAGAAGTGAAGTACTGGTACCACAATGATAATGATGTTGTACATTCAGTACAGTCTGTCAAGTACCATGAATTCTAGCTGCTTTACTGTACGTAAAAGTCACAATTGTTAGATCGAAACAGGCCTACAATTAAATCAAAAGGCAGATCTCTTTAAATTTTTGGCTTCAAAAGAGTCATTTTTTCCAAATTGAGGGATTTGAGAAAAATGAAGCCCTTTTTTTTACCATCAGGTAGCTTTAGTCAAGGGATTCCCAAGACTTTACATCTTTAGATGACTATAATTTGGTGTCACATCAAATATCGGATATATTTCCAAGTTTATTTTGGGAAGCATGTGAAGACAAGCAAAAGTTTTTTGATGTCACAGTGATTGGTTCCAACAGGTTAATCATACTCAGGCAGTCTTTAGGGCAGAAGATCAATTTGTGTCAAAATGGGCATTCTGTTAGTTAAGAGCCCATCAGCAAAGAAATTTTAAGCTTCTGTTTTTCTGTCTTTTTTTTAATGTATTGATGGACACATGAAGTTAATTAATGACTTATTAGTTTTTAAACCAAAAGAATACTGTCTGAGGAGTAACTAAAAAAATATAGAAACCCCTCTTAGTGTTAAAAGCTGTATATGCATTTTATGCTCACCGTTCATTTTTCCTTGTTTCAATTTGTGCACTCATTTTTAAGAGTTAAAGATCATGAAGTTTTATAATTTACATGTTCATTTTATAATTGTCCTTTTCCTTTCAATAATCACAATGTTTATTTCATCCATCATTCAGTCATGAATTGAGTTGGTATGAGTTGGGTTTTTTTTCCTTTTTTTCTTCTTTTTTTTTCTTTTTTTTTTTTATAATGACCAAGTTATAAGAGGACTGATTACTGGGTACCAAAAACAAAAATTAATCAATCAAAAACAGCGCTCACAAAAACAACACTGGCCCATAAAGGGATGCCATAAAGTTCATTGTTCATGTGTGCATCAGATATTTTGTCTGCTGATGTCTTTACTTTGCCAAACTCATAATTTGTAATAGACCAAGACACAGAGTCCAGCCAAAAAAAAAAAAGAAGAAGGGATGAATTCATATAAGAAAGGAAAGAACTTGTTTCAATATTGCAGTGAAAATAGCAAAAATTGTTTTAACAATTTGATAAGTCTTGGACATATTTTATATCCATAAAGGCATAGTCAAGTCTGTCCGTGATGTTCAATTAATTTTTCATAGAGACAGATGTCCAACATGGAGACAGATTGAGGAATGGTCTTTTACCACATGTAATGTGTTTAAAGGATTTAAGGTGATTCCTCTTCTTCCATCAGCAAATTGAAAAAAGAACACGACAAGTGAAATCAATAGTACCTTTTTCTATTTCCCAACAATTTATTTCTTGTGAATTTGCAGGCTTAGGACTGCATTCAGGTAGGATTGGCTTTGGCTTTCATGGACAGTGACAAGACCATCAAGGAGAGCTTTAAAGTGTCAGAATAGATAAAGGATGTGAAAGATCAGTAGCCATCACAAGTGGCCACTTTGAAGAGGAAAGTTTTCCCGTTTAAAAAGATGAATCGAATATTCAAACAAGTTTTTTTCTTTTTCACATGAGTATGTGGATACTCATAGGCAGACTCTACCTCATGTCATGTATGTGTTCAATTTAGCACTGCTGAAAGTCCTCAAGTCCCTAGGTTTTCAAGTCGGTGTTTGTTGTTTTTGAATAACATTTTCTTTCTCAGAGGGTATCAATTCCTCTGCAAGAACCTTAAAGAATCATCGATGTAATATCTCTTACATTAGAAATATTCATCAAGGTTTTGCTCTCAGCTGTAAAATCCTGGTTTTTCGTTTGAAATCCATTCATCAATATTTTTGCTAAATTTAATAAGACATACTAAAAATCATTAAAGACGGAATAGACTACAGAATTGCTTCGAATCAAAATGCTGAAAAGTTTTCAGAAGGGGGAAAGCCATTTGTTGATTGTGTACATATTATTGTAATATGTTTTAATTATTGTCTCTAACTTAGATGAATAAGTAAACTTACAAAAAGTGCTGGTTTACATTTGTTGGAAGCAATTGAACCTTTTTTTTTTTTTAAAGTGTTATGAATATTTTGTTGAAATTAAGTCCTGTCTTTATACTTTCATTAAGTTTTGACCCCCGCTGTTTCTCACTTCACCCGTCCCTCCAATTATATGATGTGGTAAGAGTAAGGGATGAAAATTGTGCAATAATGTAAAAAGAAAAAGTGATGATGCTTTTTGTTTTGTTGTTTATTTTGTTTTTTCAGTTTCAATTTTCTTTTCTCCAGTGTTTGGTCTGTAACTTTGCGTTGTATTTTTTTTTCTAAGGGGGAGGCAGGGGGGATGGGGATGATTGATTTAATCTTATGAAATGGATTTTTTTGTTTTTGTTTTGTTTTTTTAATACAACTATGAATAAAGGCCAGATGTTTCAATTACTCAGGCATTTAAAATTTGAACTCATGAAAATTTTAAAGAAGTACAAAGTTAAGAAAGGAAAACTAAGTCAGGCAACTGGAAGTGTATATGATTTTCTTTGCTCTAAGATCCCTCGACACAAAAAACCCAAAAACCAAACACAAATAGTTTAAATGTATCCTTTAACAATTACAGATACCTACCGAGACACATAAATCTTGCATTTGTACGTAGATTCAGCTTCATTTCTTACATTTACGACACTTGCCAAAATTTAGATACGAAAAAAAAAAATCAACGCCAAAATACATGCTCAACATAAAGCATAGGAAAATGAAAACAGAGTGAATGCAAGTGATAGAAAAGATGACACACTCTACAAAAATCTAAACAGGTAACAAAAGGACTAGGAAACCATTGTCTCTTCATTCTTCTCTGCCAAAGGCATCCCATATTTTCACAACATACCTTGAAATTGATGCATAGCGGTACAGTATATTCACAACATGCCTTGTGACCAATAACAAGGTTGGAACTTTCAGTGTTGTCAGGCTTAATAACTACAAATGGTTCACCTTTGAATTTTCACTCTCTTCTTGAGGAAAGGACGCATATTAAGTTGAAAAAAGAAAAAGCAAAATAAAATATGAAAGCAAAAATAATTTATTTTTATAATACATATAAAGATCCCTCAGATGACAATACAGTCAGGATGATATTATGAAAAGTTATTATAAAGCATTTTAATGTTATAGTTTGCTGGTAAGACATTTAGACATTATAAGGAGTGAATATGTATTGTGATTATTAGGTAATTTTTTTCTTGTTGTATATGGATAGTAGAATGTTGACTCTTTCCTATTGTTTTGTTAGTGGGGAGGTTTTGATTTTTTTTTTCAAATGCAAGGAGCTGTCATAAGGTAATGCCTTTAGGCTTATAATTCAAAGATTGTTAAACTGATCTCAATTATTCTAACCTTCAATTGACACCATAGATCTCATGATCCAATGCCTTTTCTTCAATGAAGTCTCCTTCTTGCTCAATAGCTGCCATGCACTTTTAGTAAGGGAATGTAAAATGGAACCGGCTAATTTTTCAAACCAATTTTTAACTGTAGTTTTGATGTTGTCATCATCTCCAAGAGTGATGAGCTTTCAGTGTTTTTTTCAAGGGCCCGAAAAGATGAACATCTGAAAGTGCCAAATCAGAAGAAGGTGAATGTGGTAGAGAAATCAATGTGAATTAATTGATTATCCCCCACTGATATAAGGCCAGGCATTATCATGGTAAAGAAACACTTAGTCCAGTTTGATGGTTGGCCTGACACACTGAATTCTTTGTTTACGCTCTTTAGTGACTCAACTTAAGACTTCAGAAGTTGAAATTAATCATCGGGGCAAACAAGTATAACTCCATGAGTGTCCCAAAATACCATAACCATGATTTTGTCGGCTGTTTCTTATGTGAATTTCTACACTTTTGGAGAGATGTGAAGTCACCATTCCATTGATTGCAGTCTTCCTTCAGGTTCATAGTGATAAATCAATGTTTAGTCACCTGTGATAATTCTGTTGGAAGACTGATTCATCTCAGTTAACTAAATGTGAAAGATCAGCAAGGCATTTCACTCTTTCGCTCTTTCGATCAGCTGTCAGTTGTTAAGGTGACTTTTGAATATCCAAGGGAAGTGACCAGGAAATAACCATGGCCTGCATCTAACCCTGATGCTAGACTATTGATAGAACTTTGCCGATTTGCCCTTAACAGAAGATATGCTTTCTGTTGATTGTCGGTATTTAAGTTATCGATGGATGCAAAGAACAATCCTTGTCTGACAATGGTTGAAGTGGCTCTTTATCATCTTCATTAGGTAATGGTACATCTGTTCAGGCATTTTGCATCACTTCAGGCATTGCTAGTGTAAGCCCTGTTCCATGTACATTTTTTAAGTCTTGATATAAATGTTAATCAGTGTTTCCCGCCTCTAAAGAAGTAATCCAATCACAGCACATTGTACAGATTGGCTTTCTAATCACAGCCTAAAACATTTGATTAGACATTGTTTGAAGAATTTGGTTTTGAGAATTTTTGTCAAACGGGACATGCCAAAAAATGTCATTCGATGAATTAGCGTGCTGTAGTGAGAGCTAAAGGCATTACTTTTTGACCACCTAATAAATATAATGAAATGTATTCTCTGAGCGAGAATTTAATTTAGTTTAGGGAACTTACAAATCATCCTGTAGAAACAATTTTAGTCGGATCCTGAATTTTAAAATTCACTTTGTTTTACCCTTTCTCAATTTTTTTATTAAAGGAAAAGACGTCTTCCATATATATATTTTTAGACACCCTCAATGAGATCTCTTGTCAATAAGTATCAATAGGTCTCAAATTGTGTGAAATAATTATTCTTTCACATAATACAACCAATTTTATTTTGGTCAAACATATGATGAAAATTCTCTTGGCCAAGGTAATTCACAATTCAATTATATTCAAGGCCTAGAGAGTGTGATCGTGGCAATTCATCATCTTTTGAAATTCTTATTAGTAATTTGAAAAGAAATTTGTTTTCGTAGAATTTGAGGAGAAGTGGTCTAAACATAACAGTCTTCTAATCAGGTTAATTGTTTGCATTATCTTTAGAGTTTTGACCTTTTTTTTTTTTTAATTTGGGTCTTTCTGTGTGTTTGCTGTTTTGTTTGTTTTTGTTTTTGGGGTGTTCTGTTTTGTTGTGGCTTGTTTTGTTTTTTTGTTGGTTTTTTTCTGTCTTTTGGGGGGATAGGGGGTTGTTTGTTTTTGCCTTTTTTTTAGAAGGGGCATTTATGTTTTTGTTTGTTTTGTTTTTTTTAATCGTTAACAATTATTATAACATTTTTATTATGTTTTCTTATCCCTTTGTAACAAGGTCTGTGTTGTTGTTATAAGGGGAAGGGAGGTTGTACTTTTGTCTGTGGTAGGAGGGAGTCACAAATTCATATTCAAGAACATTGATGTCCAGCCATTCTTGCCCCACGTAGCAAAGTAAGCAGTTTCTAAAAGTGTACAGGTAACTTACAGATCTAACCAAAATCCTTGTGCTGTGGAAAAATTATTATCACAAAATCCACTCACTCCATACTTAATAATCAGCTTCATTGATGTTGATATCTTTGCTTTTAGATGACATGAGACCACCACATAGTGGTACACAGCTCTCCAAAATGAACATCGGTTTGTAATGATGCAGACTCTCACGTGATCCATAACTTAACAAATAATAACAATCCATTTTTATTCTAGAGATTTTATTTCTTCGTATCATAGGAATGTACATAGATTTTAAGGTGAAATAATGTATATCAAAGTCATTTGGATAAGGTCACGAATCATTGCTTCAATGTCAATTTGAAAATATGATTGGAATCACTTCATAAGAATTATAGCTCAGCAATCCCATTATCTCTCAGCATTGTTTACAGTTGTTAGTAACAGGAAGCTCTCTCACTCATTTATTACTCATTGTTTCCAATATGGAGGAAAACATAAATTCTGACTTACTCAGTGATCATGTAATCAAGTCAAAAATATTCCAAACTATTTGCTTGTTTTAATTTTGTTGTGGTGTTAACTTTCTTTTTTCTCAAGGCAAATCCTGTAGATAAATGAACTATTATGTATGTGAGAATTGGCTTGTAAGAGATATTTTTTCTCCCCATTTTTATGCATTCATAAAATCTTTTGGAAATATATTCAAAAGATTTAGAATTTAAAGATGTAAGATTGAATTGTGGCCGTTGTTAATACGATTGACAAGAATTAGCATTTGCCATTTTCATATGCCTACTCAAAAGGGGACATAAGTGTGGTAATGTGATCTGGTGTGCCCAAAACAACAAAGGTGAATTATTCAGTTTTCAGCTGACAGAAGTGGAATTTGTCTCAAATTTAAGGGGAGAAAAAACGTGTATATATCCATCTGGCATAGTTTCTTCTACAAATGGATATACAGTCATGTTTTACTAATGTTTAGGGGGCAAAGATTTAATAACCAAATGACTCTATGATAGTCAAAGGTCAAAAACGTCCTTCGACAAACAAAAAAGAGGAAATAATTTTTTTTTTAAGTTGCCTTGTTGGGTTTGTTTTTTGAACGGGTTTTTGTTGGCCCTTTTGTTTTGTTTTGTTTCTTTGTAAAGAGATTGTCTCAACTTTGTGGTCACATAAAACTTGAAAAATTTCGAACAAATGCTTGATTTGGAAAGAGTGAACAAAGAAATGGGGAATGATCTGAAAAAATGGATGTACAAAAGAATGTACTCATGGATAAATTGAATGACGAAAATATTATATGTACATGGAAAGAGTGAATATAGAACTTGGTAGGGAAAGATTAAATGTACAAAATGATTACAAATGTGTAAAGACTGAATGCAGAAAACGGACATGTTCAAAATGGAGATCTTTACAGAAAAGGTGAATGTAAGAATTGACTGTAAAAGATGGTCAATGGACTTCTCATGAATCTTGGATAGCATGTTCCCTTTGTTTTTTCCGTCTTCATGTTTATATTTTTGTTGCTTGTTGGGTTTTTTTTAAACAAGGAAATGAAAACAGACAACTTGAAATAACCTCAGTATTGCCATTGAAATATTGAATAAAATGAAACCCCTCTTAGCCTCATAAATCAGAAGCGTACTTACTTCAATCAGTTATTTTTGTCTTGGCTCTGCCATTACAATTACTCAATGTTCTTTCTCATCCTCAAAATCAAAGTTTTTAGTTTTGATTAATTATTATTGATAACAACTTGTTAATCCTTATATATTTGCAAAAGGTATGTTTAATTTGAATTGAAATTGAAGAGAGAGTAAAAAGAGCCATTGGATGTTGACATGTGTGAACGTAGTTTCCAAAACAATCTTGAAATTATACAATATCCGTCTACTTTTAGTCCAAGATTTGATGATTGCATACTCAAAATTAAGTATACTGTTGGAAATGGGTCACAAATGCATTTTTTTTTTTTTTGTTCCTCCAGCTAAATGACACTCAAATTGTCTACTATTTGTTTTATTTAAGCAATTTTTAAAATGTTTTTGTTTTGTTTGTTATTAGTATTATTATTAGTAACAGTAGTATGCTTTTATTTTATTTATTTATCTCAAGTGCAACATGACATTTAAAAAGACAATTCCTTTCAAATACATTTTTGAAATAAAAAAAAGCCAACGACAAAACATTTCTGCTAAAAAACAATATCTATTCATATCACACTCTAACACTAACATTTAGGTCTTTTATAGGTTAAAAAAACAAAGCAAAACAATAATAATCAATAGTTATCTTGATCATCAGTTGCAAGTTGAAACAATAGCTTGTTTTTAGTTTAATTTAAAATATGGTTCAAAGATCATGCTTGTTTTCTCCAGGTTTTTGTTGGGGTTTTTTCCCCCTTTTTTTTTTCATTTTAAATGTCTCCTTTAATTCTGATCACATAGTAATGTCATAAGATGTTTTTTTTTAAATTGTCGTCTTCTTTTTCTTTGTTCATAGAGGGTAATTAATTAATTGTACCGGTATTTTTATGTACTATTTGTCAAGTTGAGCGTTTTAGCATGTCATTCTTGTAATTCACTTATTACTTACAAGGCTAAAAAAGAAAAAAAAAAAGCGTGAACTTAAATAAGCAAAGCATTTATTGAATGAATGTTTGTTTAAATTAACTTTTATTTATTATCCTATTTATTTATTTTATGCGTAACAGAGGTGGTTGGGTTCAAGGTTTTAGATTCATTCTGAATGCATGTGCGAGCCTGAAGATTTACTTCCCCCAAAATTTCTCCCTGTATTAATAAAATGTTCATTTACTTTCTCCTTCACTTTTTTTTAATGCGAGTTTGCATGTTTTATGTCACATATAATGTACAGATGTATAAAAATTATAATGTACATATATTATTTACATGTCCTAT
>JAOWAY010139182.1:0-10677 GCA_028565895.1 Goniobranchus geometricus
CGGCTGAGAATTAAACTGATATTATTCTCAGCTGGTTGCCATCTCAACGTGGGTACATATAAGATTATGACCTCCTATTAGTTTAGAGAGGAAATGAACTTAAGGAGGTCACGAATCACAGATGAGAATAATACCCGTTATTCTCAGCCAGGCTGAGAATAATCACTGCATATATATATGTATATATCAAATAAAAAGATGCCACCTCCAAGAAAATCAGTGTAAGAAGACTAGACATGGATGTGAGATACATTGTTCCTCTCAGAGGATTGCAAACAAATACATAACTATGAGGGTATGAACATAAACAATGGTATGAAGCAAATTATTTTTATACATATAATATACCATATACATTATGTAAAAGATGCTACCTGCAAGAGTCGAGATTACATATGAATGTGAGATACAATGTCTGACTTGAAGTATCACTATGGACAAAAAAATAACTTGATATACGGAATGCTTCACGACATCTAAGAGTGATTCATTTGGGTGTCAGGATTTGGGTGTATGTTTGTTTTCTTGTCTGTTCTCCTTGAATCATCTGCATGCACACTGACAGTCATATTTACAGTTAATGTGCCAGTTTGAAGAAAGATGAAAAGGTGATATTATCTAGAGTAAGTAAAGTAAAGTTAGTCCTATACCCATGAGTAAGTAAAGTAAAGTTAGTCCCGTACCCATGACTGGGTAAAGGGGAATTAGGTGTAGAGCCCTAATAATACTTGGCATACGGCATGATGTGGTAGTTTGCCATTGCTTTCCACCCTTCCTTTGCTTCTGCCAAGTCTAGAAAGACCTAGCTACCCATTTATACTGCTGGGTGAACAGGGGGGCCCCAAAAAAAATCCACTGCCAGGCTGGGTTCGAACTTGGGCCACCTTGCATGGCAGTCAGCCACTCTACCAACTGAGCTAACAGGCCACCTTTACCTAGAGTACTTATGGAATTTGTAATAAGTTCAGATTTCAGACTCATAAAGTCATACTGACAAAAAAATCTTTCTAGGCAAGAAGACAGCATTAAATTTGGCAGGAGAATCAAAGATCCCTTCATCAAGATTTCATCTTTGAGAGGCCATCCTTGGCAGCACAGGCAGGTAGACAATAAATGTTGACATTCTAGCTCTATTTTTTTATCTAGACACTTGAAGCAGTTCAAGCAGTTCCCTCCTATCATCAGAGGTTTCTACTTTCACTTTGAGGGGGCAAGGAGACCACTAGAAGAAAAGAATAATATAGTATTCTTTAATAAGAACGGTGTGTTGAGTAGCATTTGAAAGGATCGAGAGCACAGGTAACAAGCGGTATGAAGATTTGAAGATTAAAGGTTAACATGTCAGTGTGAAGGAAGAAGAAAAGGTGATATATCCAGAGCACTTATGGAATTTGTATGACTTTTGGATTTCATAATCATAAACTCATACTGATCAACTAATCTTTCTGGGCATGATGACAGCAGTTTAGCCATGAAATTGTCTATGTCTATTTTCAAATCTCACGTTATATAGTCAGATAAATCTTTATAGAAATGGTGATAGAGAGTTGACCTCTGGCATTGATGTAAAATTTCAAATCTCACAACAGCATAATGTCAGACAAATCGTTCCAGAAATGGTAATATCCCACTGACATCAGGTTCAATTGTCATGCCGTCATACATATCTTTCACGAGTAACAATATCAAGCTTATCTACAGAATCTGATACTTTCATATCACCAAATATATACGTGCATACAAATTGATGAAAGATATAATATTTAAAAAATGGCAAGAGTTTGATATTTTTGACCAGTTGTAAATCAATCTTTAAAATGTCACAGGTTCTTGTAACGTATAAGGTTATCTACAAAATAAAAAGATGGTTCCTTTGTCCGTATCCCTTGAAAATTTTGTCTACATTTAAGCACATGGATGCAAAAAACATGGAGAGTTATAACAAAATTAAATCATTTAGAAAAGGTTATAAATAGTCTTTTGGGTTTTTTTTCTTCTTGGTATGACTTTAAAGAAACATTCAACTTCTTACCTCAATCATGGATTTTTTTTTTTCATACATCAAACAACAAATTCTATTTCAGTAACATTTAATGGTCACAATATTTCTATTTTGGCTGCTGTGATTCACAAAAGTAAAACCCAAACAATACCCTCCAAATAGAATCTCTACATCAAAGTTTGCATTTATCAATAGATTCCAATTTTGGTAGAAAAAAAAAAAAATCAAAAATCAAAACAAAACAACCAAGCAACAAACTTGGATTTCTTCATCAGGTCCATGGACACTGGCACAAAAAAAATATCAAAATCTCTCTTCAGAGAAGGCACAAGGTTACGGTGGCTGATGACAGCAAAAATGCCCAACCCCATTCATGCAATTCATTTCAACAACAACAACAAAAGACGCGATGGCTCTCTGCAGCCTTTGTAAGAGCTTACATATTAACCCAAGTAGAGCGTATGATGTCACAGGAAGTGCAGTTCTATGTCAAGGCCTTCATGACCTACTTTCGTGGTCAGCACGTGTAAGGCAAGGTCGCAAGCTGCCATTGGATGGTTGAAAACGAAAGTACTACACTACGTATGAACTTAAAATAACTTGCAATTTCATTGGCTTTTCTTCTAGTTTTAAATAGATATAACTTCCGGGTCAATTTCCTTTTATAGATTTTTAAACTTTCCCACCAAAGTAGGTCGGGGTCAATGACCAGAAGACAATGGATGACCACTTGCCCTCGCTATATTTTCACTGCCTGCGCGCTTCTCAGGTTGGACACGTAAGGTGCGCATTCACTGCCTGCGCCTTTCTTGGGCTAATACTAGACTGGACTAGGCCTAATTAATTTAGTACCAGGTCACCAGGTGGTTGCCTTGAAGAGCGCCAAGGTCACTTCCACCGGCACTCCTCAAATGAATAGGCCTACTTCCCGACTGTTTACATGTGAACTGGATGTTATTACTGTGACAGCTAAGTTCCCAGATTGTTCTGATACAGATATACCTCTGTTTTGTATTGATTACGTCTTTTTCGTTAATTTTCGACCCCGATACTCTTTTAAAGCAGTAGTTGCCTAATCGATACTCAAATCATCAATTGATATAAAGGGCAGGCGCGTTCGAACATCTTTGACATTAACCCCTTCACATAAACCCCTACTCGGATACAATAAAAAATGGGGGAGGGGGGGCACGACCTTTGGATGAGCCAGCTTTTTGGACTGAGTTGTGATTGTGGAATCGCAGCATTGAAGTTCAAAAAGCATGGGGAACCAAAAAAAAGTTAGGCCAGTTTTTTGTAAAGTTTTGCGGTAAACAATAAACGTCAGTTTCCTGTGTGGCAAGCAAATGTCTCAAAATGGCTGAGAACAGTCGGGAAGTCTTCATTCAAGGAGTGCCCTTCCACCTCGGATTCCCTTGAAATGATTTTAGACCAATCAAATTGGCAGAAATATTAAAACCCAAGAAAGGCACCTTAAAACGTTCATGGCGCAACACACTCTGAGAAGTGTGCAGGCCCTTAATCTGTGGCGAGGGCAAACGGTCATCCATTGTCTTCTGGTCATTGACCTCAACATTCTTTGGTGGGAAAGTTTTAAAATTTATAAAAGGAAATTGACCCGGAAGTTATATCTGTTTAAAACTAGAAGAAAAGCCAAAGAAATTGCAAGTTATATTACACACTTGCCTCACACGTGCTGATCATGAAAGTAGGTCATGAAGGCCTTGACATAGAACTGTATTTCTGGTGACATCATAAGCCTCAGCAGGGTTAACATTCTTCATTTCGGTACTTTGTATCCTGCCAGTGACACGACCGCCCTTTCTTAGCTGAATAGTACAGTGACCGGGGGGCTACCACCAATATGACAGGGCATTTTAAATGGTTCTAACAAATTCAAAATAGGCCTACTACAAATGCCTTTTTTTTTAATCTATCCGTTAGCCTACTGCCTTTCATAGCATTTTTCATTCCCCCTTTCAAATTAATATTAATATCTTTTGAGGTTCAGATTGTGATGACCCCATTTCATAACTTAAAAGCTCCTCAACATGATCGCTTGATTATCCATGATTATGTTTTGTCCTCCAACCCCCACTTTGTTAACACCTCAAAGATAGCTCCTCAACACAACATGGGCATCAATCACTAAATTGACTAAGTTCTGCATACCATACCCTCCATCAAAACGCCATAGTGGACATCAAACCAGGAACTCTTCTAATTAGTTCTAATCTCCCAACACAGCATGGTCAGTCCTGCTGCACACATACTTATTATAGCACACTCTACTCCAGGTGTCAATAAACTTGCAGAATTAGAGAGACAATACATGTAAGAGAAATTACAGAATAGTCACAGAACTAAGTATAACGCCATGTCCCCATAAGAAATTCACACAGCGGCTGTCATTTTCGTGGAAAAAAAACACCGGTAGAAAAATTATCATAGGAGCATGTTTGACACATGGACATCATGGTTAGTGATGAAATTTAAATGGCGTTTTAAAAGTTAGAAGACGCATTATTAACTAAAAAGCATTGGATAGTGCACTTGAGGGAACATACTGAAATCGACCTCCGACATGATCCGATGACATTGAGATTTGATTGCAATACGAAATAAAAAAATCCAAACTCCCCAGAATTATAACTTCTTAGCTTTCATGCATTTGCTACGGATATAATGTATTATTTTTATGTTCAGCGCATGAAAGTACAAGAGAAAATATTGGTAGTGCGCGCTGTGATATGTGTGTGTAATACTTGATTATTTTTTTCCCATCATTTGACACAGATGTGAAATGCATTTCAAGAAATAGCGACCAATGATCTTTGGTGTTCATTAATGGCAATATATAAGCACTGGATACAAAATCATGGACTCTTCACCAAGGCCCATGCGAAGATTTTCGTGAGTTGCAATTTTTCATTTTTCTTGACTTCCTGTCAAGTTTTTACTTCATCAGACTTAATATCACAATCTTTTTTCATTGACTGATTTTAGTTACAAGCCTTGTTTTGGCCTTTCATGTTACTTTCCTACTCTCATTTCAATTCACCCTCCCTTTGATTCAGTTTTAGATCTGAAGGTGATTTTTTCATTTAAAAAAAAAAAAAATTGCCACACATAAAAATGGCATTTCTTTTTTTTTTTTGGTTCAACTCTTTGATTCACATTTTAGGAATTAATTAATGGGAAAGTTCACAGAAATACGGCACATCCTGGGGTTTTGTTCTTTTTCAGTCACTCTGATCATGAATTCTGAACTGTAATATTTCATGATTGCTTTTAGAAAATATGGGCCTTTTTATTTTAAGAAGGGTATATAATTACGTACCAGTTTATCCTGCGGTTTAATTAATTATTCTTTTGCCTTTGTAAATATTTATATTTAAAATTTTGGTGCAGGATCTGAAGAACATTTCAATCATGCAAGGTTTTTATTAAATGCTTAGGTTGTAGCGTTGTTATAACTCTGCCGCACTTGGTTTTTTATCATTTGCTACCTCAGGAAATGACAAAAAGCATACACACATTTATAAAACAATCCTAATTTCCAGAGTTTTGTTAAACAAGAAAGCATTTCAGATATTTATTAAGCTTTAAATGAACACTATGTACATTGTAATGAAATTTAAATTGTCACAAAACTTTTTCTATTAATCATTTATATTCATTGACTATTTTTGGACTCAAAGAAGTTATATTTAAAAGTTCTGGCTGTTACAATTTTCTCACTGTGAAACAAAGTAAATTTTATGTCTATGAAGTCCTTTGTCCCTGTTTGCAAAAATGTAATATTACCAGTTATACAAAGGGCCATCAGTTGCCAATAGAGAAGGTTTGGATATGATTTTCATCCCTCAGAAGCACTTTGAAAAAATTAATCAATTTTAGTAGTTTTGATTACTGAAAGCTGAGGCAACTAATATTGCCACATCACAAGCAACGATTTTGGTTTGATAACATAGGGTTTCCAATTGCTGCAGTCTGTAGGTGGTCTAGTTAGGTCAGGTATTATATTGTGATTGCAGGCTTTTGCTTCAGTGAGTTAAGAAATGTAAAAAGGAATGTTACCATTAGTTGTATTCACTTAATATAATTGGTCTTTGATGCCACATTTTCAGGCGATGGAAAACCACCAAACGCACTTTTGTTCTAGGAGGGAATGCCTTTGTTACAGGAAATAAGGTGCGATAGTTTTTTAATGATAACCTTTATCGCAATAATCTTTAATAATATATATAATATATTGTTATGATTATTCAGTTGTTGTAATTTATATTTATGCTCGCATACAGTCATTGTCATAATTACCCTAGTAGGAAAAATAAAGAATATATATTGAAATCTTTAAAATGTTAATAGTTGATCAGTTTTCTTATTGCATTTTTACGGACTTTCTTTTATTAATGTTTACGGATTTTAGAGTTGAAATGGGGTAATTTCTTTTTGAAAAATACTAGAGTGCTAAACAGATTTGATTCACAATAAAGAACACTAGAAACCTTTTAAATAGACGATCATTTTACCATTTCCTAAATGTATGTTGGTGGGAGTTTTAATTGAATGTTGTATAGCATTGTATGTTATATAAAATAAGATATTATGTCTGAAATTTTCTAATTAATGGCAATTTTGAAGAATTGGCAGAACATTAAAATGGGCCTAGCTTGGGGGAGGGGGGGGGAGGTGTTGGGATTTTTTTTTTATTTATTGTGTATGTATGCATCCCTAACCAACCTGCTGTTCAATTTGCAGTGTCCAGCCATATTTATTTTACTCTAAGTCAATCAAATCTGAAGATACCAGTAGGAGCTACACCCAAGCATTCAACACACGCATGCATTATTGATTTATTTGGATTAATACTTTGTAAAGGTGACATGAATCTCACATCAAGATGTTTCACTTGAAACACCAATCTGTTTGATTAATTGAGCTTGTCAATATCTAAGCCATTAAAAGACAGTCGAAGGTGATTAAGATATGATCACAACAACATTTTTGTTCCTTCAAGAAAGAAATCTCCAAAGATATCAGGTACATTGTCTTTTAGTTTACTGAATGGGATATCTAACATGCAACCTAAAAGGATGGCTTCTTTTAGGAGTTTAGAGGAGAATGAGACTGGGAGGATAGGCAAAGGAGATCATGAAAATAAGGGAAAGGATGATACTTTAGCTTTACTCTCCTCTTGCAACATTCCTGGATTGCTGGGAGGGGGATCAGTTGCAAAGTACCCTTTCATAAAATCGTAATTACCTAACCGATGAATCAGACGAAGTCAAAAATTAGAACTGCGACTACCATAACCAAGGACTAAGGTATCTCTTTCCAACCCCACTCTTTATGAATCATTTGCTTCCCATACCTAAATCTCATGTTGGTTAGATGAGGGCAAATGGAGAAGAAGATACTCTCGACAGAGGTGTGTAATACACACCGTGAGGGAGGAAAAGGCGGGGCAGATCTGTAGTGCAAAGAAATGGGAAGGAGTTAAAAGTAAATCATAGTTATGGCTATATGCCTTTAAAGGCAGAAATTGTAGCCAAATGTAAATCGTGCCATTTCTAGTATTAGGTCATATTTCACAACATGGCCTAATCTGTATTCTCCTCTCTTGGAAAACCACTGAGAGTCCAAACAGGGAAGGTCCTACCTTATTCACCTCTTAAGTCATACTAGGACAGCTGACAGTTGGGCTTCTCTAATACTTTCTCAATGGTTGAAGAGGCCTCTATGGACCTATTAGGAACCAACTTTTACTTTTTTAAGTTTATAAAAACATTTTTCGGAAGCAAGGATCTGTCAGCATTCATATCAACAATAACAGAGAACAATATACGTTTTAAACTGCAGACAATGTTGGATCTTTTTGACTGAGTTTATATGTACACAGATATATCAACATTGATTTTTTAACAATTTATTCACTGCTGTCAGTAATTTCAAAATTTATATGTCTTTTTGAACAGAACCATAAAGCAAGGGATGTAAAGGACGGTAGCGGTGGTATCAGAAGTGAGTATACACAAAATCTCTTGCTAAAGCTAATATCACAAATGGGAAACTGAGCAATCTTTGCAAGGCTATCAAGTATCTGACTAGAAGAAAAAAAATTATATCTTGATTTTAGAGTTAAATTTACCCTCGCATTAATACGTCTTTTTTATGTTGTTTTGAAACTGGAATATATCAAGTTATTATACTATATCAAATACTCCTCATTTTTGCATGTTAGATTTAATATTTTGCTAATGATGTTATTTATTTCTCCCATATAAGGTGACAAAAGGAATAGGATCCGTCATTCACCCAGATCTCCCCGCAAAGAAAAGTCTCATACCAAGGAATCATCATTTATCAATATAGATTTCAACTGCAAGGTTTTGGTTCATAATTTGCCTGACCCTGAGAAAACAGAAGTTCTCTCGAAGAGTGAGCAGTCACAGAATGACTGCCTTGTTTCTAAGTCACTTCAGGCTCTCACAGTTTTATCTCCAAATGTTACAACGACTACCAAAGACAATCAGGCTGCTATTTCACCCAGTAAAAGCCATTATAACAGTGAAGGAGAGAATGATGGAAAATCTCATCTCAATTCTGCCGGACAGACAGATCAGCTCGACTCTGGACCTAAAAAAGATGCAAATCCAAATTCTCTTAATACAGACAAGGAGAATTCAACTTCTGTTGTTACAGTACAACCGGACCAATCCTCTTGTTCAGGATCAGATAAACAGTTAACAGTAGACCCTCCAGATTCACCTAAATCTAAGAGTTCAGATGAGACTGTAAGTGAAAGTTCTTTAAGGCGACAAGGCCTGAGGGACAGGAGCCTTCTCCAATCATCTTCTGTGTTAAGGCATAAAAACTATCCTTTCTTTGCTGTTTCCAGTAAGAAAAGTTCGGCGAACAGGAAGGACAACAAAAGTGTAAATAGACATAAACTTTTACCTTCCCCATTGAACACTGTGATACCCGAAAAGAGAAAAGGTAAAGAATCAGTAGAAAAAGTTACACTAAATTTGGAGGAGAATCACCATAAATCAAGCACAAATAGTGAAGATGAGAGGAATGATAGAAGTGTAAGTGACAAGAGCCATGTCAGTTTTCAAGAGAATCAAAGCCGGTATTTATCTTCGTCTGAAAGTCGGACACCCAAGAAATTATTGTCAGAAAAGAAGGGGGAGCGTGGCAGTAGTGAGGCACAGGTAAGGCGTGTTCCTCAAAATGTCTCAAGAAGTAGTAAGAGAAAATCTAAAGACTTGGATATAGAGACTAATGTGGACAGCAAAAAATTTAAGTCAGGTGCAAAAAAGCAAAAACGTAGAGGAAATGAGGTGGCACCGAAAAACACTTTGTCCTCTTCTATTGAAAGTACAGCATCAAAATCTGAAATTAGGAAGGCAACTGTTGTTCACTCAAAGCAGGAAGCACCTAGACCTCCAGGCAGTCCGAAGAGCTCCAAAGTAAAAGATAAAGGGTCTGAAAGTCAACGGCATACAACGACAAACCATACTTTGACTGCAAGCTCCAAGATGGGGAAAGCAAAGTCAAAGTCCAAAGGTGTAACATCGTTAGCTAAGGGTAGAAAGAACTTTAACTCATCCCTCAAAACTTCTATTCATTCCTCTGGTCTTCAGTCAAACACCAGTGTGACACTCGATTCATCTTCACGCCGTTCTTTAAGAGACAGGAGTGCCTTGGGCACCCCTCAGATGCAGTACCCTGCGAAATATATGTCCACTGCTCTGATAAAATCTTTATCAGATAAAGCAAAAAGACTTTTATCTATTCCTGAGGCAAAAAAGGCTCAGACAAAATTGTCATCTGAAGAGGAAAAATTTGGTTCAAAGGCTTATGTGAAGGGAAGTGTAGCTTTAACTGATAGCATTCCCCAAAAGAAAACTTCAGGTAAATTGAAAGCATCCACTCTTACCTCTGCAAAGCCTTCAGGTCAAGGCAGCTCATCCATCAAATTGTCACAGGTATCAGTTGCAACCCATTCCTCAGGGAAACATGTTCAATCAAAGGACAAACATGAGAGGAAAAGTGGTTCAAAAATTTCCAAGCAACCATCATCTTCACTTAAACCGAACAAAAAATCTCATACTAAAGAGGCTTCTGACCATTTGTCACAAGGTGTCTTATCAGACAAATTGTCCCTGGTACCGAGTGCCCCAGATTCCCCTGCATTTGAGCTTCAAAAGAAAAAAGGCTGTGGTTCAAAAACGTCAAGACAGCCATCCTCTTCGCCAGGTTTAAAGAAAAAGGGTGACTGTCAAAGAAATGCTGTAGGGAAAGGAGATTGTGAAAACCACAAAGAGACTTTACAGCAGGCCAATTCCCATGTCAATAGAACGATGAAGAGGTCCAATAAATTGTCAAGGAACAGAAAACCAGCGCAAATGTTATCTGAAAACCAGAAAAAGTCATCATCATCATCAGTCCACATTTCTGCTGACAGACTGGATGGTCAATTTGATGACAAGGACCAAAGCCCTGAGGTAATTAATTAATGTTGTGCATTTCTCTGACAGCACTTACATTCATATTTTGTTTGTATTGTTTTGTTTTATTTTTGTTTTATGTTTTTTTTTCAAGCATTTTATAAAATTTACTGTCGATGAGTAGAGATATTGGGAGAAAGCTCATAATGTGCTTTT
>JAOWAY010139293.1:0-10674 GCA_028565895.1 Goniobranchus geometricus
TGTTCAGGTTTGTCATTTTTCTCTTTGCCATACTGATTCTTGTCTTCACATCTTTTGTACAAGACCCATCTTTTGCTGCATATTAACTAAGAAATTATAACATTCATGGTGAAAAATAAAAATCCATTGAAAGTCCATTGTGGTTTCACCATAAGTAGTCACAGAATGGGACGGCACGCCACATGCTTACTGGCTGCTGAATGGCAGCATGTGAAATACATCCTTTGGTCAGGCTGAGCCTAGTGTATTACTGAAGGAAAGGGACAGATCTGATGAGCAGATCTAGATTGAATTTAATAATCTTTTTTTTTTTTTGGTTTTGAAAAAAGCTGTTCTGATATAATGTCAGATTAATACAAAAGCCAAATAGAGGAAATAGATCAGGAATTGTTATTTCCATGGTTTGTCGGTTCTTTTATTTAGTCATTGTCCTCTATATAAGTAAGGCCATGGGACAATTTGTTTCTAAAGTTTTGATCAATAAGAAAAGGGAAGGAATTTTTTTTCTCTTTTATTTATACATTAAAAAGGAAGATGTATAAGCCTAATTGTGTATTGGATTTTAAATCAAAGGAAATATTTGATCATTTTCATAACTTGTGAACAACACCAGAGATGGCAACCATTCCAAAATTTGCAGTTCCGTAAAGTGTTTGTTCTCTTTTCTCTCTCTTTTTTTTTTTTAATGTCCTATCCCCCATGAGAATGCAATAGATTCAATGTCCAACAAATTTCTTTTTAAAATGGATTTAATGGAAGACGATACTTGTAGACCTATCTTCATCTTCAACTTATACTTCAAGTCATTCACTGCCATTGACAAGCATTGTCGCATCCTGGAAGCCCCGCCCACATAATGAAGATTAGTCTCGCATTTGATGCTGGCATTTGTTT
Source organism: Goniobranchus geometricus (assembly GCA_028565895.1). Lineage (NCBI taxonomy): Eukaryota > Metazoa > Mollusca > Gastropoda > Nudibranchia > Chromodorididae > Goniobranchus > Goniobranchus geometricus. Next base: position 895 of record JAOWAY010139293.1, read on the forward strand.
AACTGAAAATCACAAGCTTTTGTCCAAATCAACATTGTTGATTTTAGCATGGGCATTCTGAGTAGATCGTCCTATCTTTCATTGAGTAGCTTTTGATTTCACAGAGCATTTGTTTTCCTCTTTGTTTACAATGTCTTTTGATCTGGTTGGAATGAGGTATCTGGATGAGGAAGTTATGGATAATGTCTTAGAGTCTGATGTTGAAGATGATGAAATTATGAGTGATAGTGACTCATTTGACAACAGAAAGTGAAAGTAGTGATCCTGAGCATAATAGTGATTCTAGATCTAGAAATTCATAAACCCTTAAAGTAATGGCAGCTGATGATGAGGGGATGTGAGCCATAGATATACCTGTCATCAGTAATAAGTGGGATCCAGAGGGATATCAGTGAGGCAAATGAACAGTTAGTTTTCTTTTCCCTAAAATGAAATTTTTTAAAATCATGAAGTTTGGTCGACAAGTTTTCATTTACTGATGTTTTTTTCTACATGACTCAAAATTTTCTCCTCATGAGAAAATCGCTCATTATAGAGGGGGCATTCTGGGAGACCGGCCTCAGCACTAAATGATTTAAACTGTGTTGTCATTCTTTCCATCGCTCTCTCGAGTGATGACCTTTTTACTACTAGCAAAATTCTTGTTTGTGGCCCAGGACACAGAGACTTTCTTTTGATCTTCACCCACATATTCTCGGCAACACACAGATAAATACCAGAATAATAGGAGCTTTAACAACAAACCCATTCAAGAGCAAAGTAAGAACACCAAAGGTGACTTTCTCAGCCCGGTATTATTTACTTTTTATATAGAACATGTAATGAAAGAAGTTCAAACTACATTGTCCCAAGCCCACACTCCATATGAAAAGGAAATACCAAATGAAGTTGCATATGCTGACGATATTGACTTTATAGGATTTGAAGATGCAAGTATATGAATCCAAAAGATCCTCAAAAACCATGACCTAAAAGTCAATGTAGATAAGACAGAATATATACATTAATCTCAAGAACCAAAATTGATTGGAGACAAACAAAAAAAGTTCAGATCCTCGTCGGTGATAGAGAAGACGTGGACAGAAGAAAAAAAGTCTCCTTAGTCACCCTAAACAAGGTAAACAACATCTAGTGAGTGCAGTGCAGAAGTTAAAACACCACAGCACTTTTGAAAATAGTAACAAGAAAAGATCACAAAATACCCATTTAGGATGAACTATACACGCTCATTCTAACAAAAATATAGAGATCATGCGAGGCTTAGCAGAAGCATCCTCTGAAATGTCTATATGAAAAATAATGCAGACGCTAAAGCTTCAAGTGTCACGTGAGAGGGCCTGACGAACATTGCATTACGATTTTATGCTGCATGCTTATCACATAAGAGGGGAGTACAAGCAGATCAATGTGGACCCTACAGCAAGGATCAACAAATGAAAAACTGGTTTCTGCAGAAAATTGAAAATGAACCTGGATGGTTATAGAACATATGATTTTCTGTCGAGGCACATATTTCATTTGCATATTTAATTTTGGCCTTAATTGAAAAAAGGTCATCTTTTGTTTTTCACCACCATTTCCACATTTTAAACAAAAGTATATAACTATATACAACACTTTTCCAGATGTTTTGGCAATAAATATACTTCATTTTGTCAATTTTTTGTTGTTTTAGCTACCTTTCTAACGGAGTTATAAAGATTTTACAGAGAGCGCTTTTTTATGTCAGGCTGTGCAGTCCATTATTTTTGTTTTCCTTATTAAACAAAACAAAAAAAAATTAAATATTGCGTTTAATTTTGTGTTTCATTCAGTGCTGTTTTGGTCGGTTGAAGATACATTTCAGTTTTGCTGTATATATTTGTAGATTGTAAATAAGGCTTATTTTTGGCACTTTGAAGAAATCTGTGAAGCTCTTGAATTGTCATCATTTGTTTTGGTTGCAAAATGTCACCTGCTTAATTCTCCTGCTTTCAGAAACATAACTGATGTTTATTCAGATGAGCAGCTAAACAATGCCATCTTGTGGGTTTGTGTTATGTTTTATTCATAACAATTTTGGTTTTGAGAATTGATTTTGGCTGATTTTGTTTTCACTCCCATCCCCTTTCCTTTTTCTAACTTGTCCATATACTCTTCACTCTCCTCTGAACATGACTCCGTCTAGAAGTAGAAGCTAACCTCTGTTTCTCTAAACCTGTTTACCTGAGATTTCCTTTAATGTGCATATCTGATATTATCCAACCTTGTTACACTTATTGAGAAATCCAGCGTGTTCATTTCACCTCTTTTTCCAGTTCCTGCTCTCTTGTTACTAGGGAGGACTAGTTTTTTGTTTTACTTGTGTAGGTCCCCTTTTGTCACAGACAAACCTTGGCATTCTCCCTCATCGGCACTATCCTGTGATTTTGCCTCTTTTCACCTCAAGAGGGGAGGAGGCGTACTGAACTTTAGCTAAGGTCCCTTTATGTGCATTACAAGCTTGACAAATACTTTTAGGGTCAACTTGTAGTCTAGATAGAAAATCCTGGTTGGCTATAGCAGAGCAGTGCACATTTTGAAGGCCATTGGTAATTAATTACTTGCTGTTGAAAGGAGAGGGAGAGATGATTTTGTCTTTTAATCATTATTCTGTTTACTTATACACTATTGGTGTGGGTTTTTTTTTTTGCTTCTGTTTTATTTGTTTTTAGTCGTCTATGGAAACTTCTTTACCTTTTCTGGAAACAAATCTATTTCTGCATACACTTGTAAGTACTCTATCATCATACTTTGTCCCATGATGCTGAGATGAGCTTAAACAGTAGAAAAGAGCCTTTTACAATCACCAAGTAATAAAAAAAATACTCTTCTTCTTCTTCAACTGAAAAAAGATCTTCCCTCCAATTTCTTCTCAATTCGTACATTCTCTTATTTTACACCTATTGACCTGTTCATCTCTTTCTTGTTGTGTTCGGAAAGGAATGGATACCTATGCCTCTTTTTTCTGCAGGCATTCTTTCACTTTCAAGATTTATATTGAAACAATTGTGATTGAAACTTGCCTACGATCTCCTCTAGTTATTTCTATGCTCTTGTCAGCATATCTGCCGTCTTCTTACAAAAACCTGCAAATGAAAAGTTTGGTTTTGTACATTGCTGGTTTTTGTCAGAAGATGGAAAATATGTTCTTGGCCAGCCTCTTTTTACAGTCTTTTGCAATGACACTCATCTCTTAATCAGCCTTTCTTGTTGAATATTCTAAAGCCTTGAACTGGCATTTGGAAAATTAAATTTTGGAATTTACAATGGTGAAGAATCAGACAAATTCTTTACTCATTTCATTACTTTCTTTTATTTTTATGCTTTTAAATTCCCTTTAATTTTCTGTCACATGTTCTACAGTACTAGTGCCCTAAGAACATGCCTGTGAGGAGATTGAAAAATCATGCCGTTAGACAGACCATGCACTTGGACGGACTACAAAGATTTAATATTTTTACAAAGGCTGTTTGTCTCACCTAGTCATTCTTACTCTCTCACTTAACAACCAATCAAATGCACACCTCAAAGACGATGCACATGAACAAATCTAACACATTTCTTACCAAGCCTGTCAATCATGCAAAAAAACACATGCTAAATAAGGAATGTGTACCCTTACAGGTGAGGGGGGAGCTAAAGCCCAGCCATTCCAAACTGACCAAACACAACAGGTCAATGAAAGTCTCCTAATTCACTGTCACCTCATTGGTGAGATGCTCATCATTGATTTAATTCTCTCAGCAGTTTTGTTACTTAGAACTCATGTCAGTGTAAACTCATTGTTTTCCATGTTGCCTTATCATTGCAAGATGTGCCTTGCTGTCTGGCATATAGAGCCATATATTTTGTTTAAAAGCCTATTCAGCTGGATAGTGATCACTGTTTGTTTGTCCATGTGGACAGGAAGGCACCTTTGTGTCTGCCAGGTGTGTGGCAGGTACAGCCATGTCTTTTGTTAAGGCCTTCCTCTGATGGACAGTGATCAGTTTGCTTTGTCCACATGAACAGAATGGCACCTTTATGTCTGGCAGGTACATGTACATCTCTATCAACACCTATTGAAAGTGGAGATGTATAGCTTCATCGTGAAAACATGAAATGTAATGGGATATTTGCATCAAGTGGGAGGTTTATGAGCAAATAAAATCAATTTTGTCTGATAAGAAAGGAAGGCTTCCTTTCAAAATTGTGTTGCTAGCTGGACCAGGACGTGTTGTTTCAGGGCCAATTTACATGGAAAAACCATGCAGCTAGGTGGACTGTGTTCTAAGAGGGCATATTGTTAAAGCACTAGTACTATATTTTCTTTTAAAGAATATATTTCTTTTAATTGTTTCCTTGATTTGGATCATTTCTTTATCATCAAATGAGGGCTGAAAGAACTTGAAAGTCTCCTTGAAGTTAATGAGGATTAAATTTACCATACATACTTTTGTTAAACATGTAGCTGGTATGAATTGTGTCATTATTCATTAGTCCATGTTTGGATTTCACTGATCTAATACAAAAATTGATCCACATATATATTTACATTGCCATTCATATAATTGTCAATGAATGATGCCCCTAGATCTTATCCTGAATAGAAGTGTGATTTTAATTTCAAACCACTAACAAAATATTCTGAATTATTAAGTGTGGACTAAAGGAGGAAATAGTTAATCTTTGTATACAAACGTCCTTCAAGAGAAAGAGGTTGAAGCCTTTTTCTATGCATAAGTATTGGCTACTCAGTCATTTTCTCCTAGGAAAACAAAAAAAAAAAAAAAGAAAAAGGGAATTCACAGCAGATGTAATGACTCACAGGGGAATCATTCAAATGCAACATTTTAGATTGTTGGAATCAGATTCCAATTAAAGAGATTTAGGGATCAACTGTAATATGGACAAAAGAACAAGACAGCTATTTGAACAGAATGATGATTCAAAAGAGTCTTGGAAAATTAACATAATCTGAATGTCAATTTCATGTCTTAAGCCCAAAATAGGAATTTTGGACTGGTCTTATACATTAAAACAATAACTTTATTATCTATTGTTTAATTTAAATGGTATTTTTATAATCAATATGTGTTATGTTCTATATTATTGGAAAGAATTTGAATTCTCTTGGTACTATCAAAGCCATAATGCGTCAGATTCCTTCATGGCCATTTAGGCCCATAGAGCTTGTACCTATCTCCAGTGCCACATCTAACAGTGCTGGTACACTTATCTACGTTGAAAAAATACCTAACGACAGAATGCTGCATCTGACCTGTCAGGATTGACTTACAGACTCATCAACCTCTAGCTGTACACCTCAGCTGATGTTCGTTCGTTGTAGGCAATGTCATCCCACTGTAGTGGTGAATGAATCTGTACATGATTAGTTGGATCAATCCTTCATGGAAGTGTTTCCCTCAAACTGGGCATTCTGGTTGGTGGCTGCAGATGACGTAATTGTCATCAGCTCTTTTTGTTGGCATTGCTTTCTTACAATTACAAACTCTGCAGTGCATTTCTTCTTGACTGACATTGCACTGAGGAAGACATCAAGGCAAGAGCAATAAAAATAAAGTCTAGGCAAATCTTTGTCATTCTGCGAACTGTGTGGAACTCAACCACTATTTCCACCAACATGAAATCAAGAATATTTGATCTTCATGTAAGATCTTTAGTTCTGTATGGGTTGGACACATGGCGAGTAAAGACCACCACCTCCACGAAGATCCAAACCTTTGCCAATAGATGTCTCTGGCAGATACTTCATTTTTGTTGGCTTGACAGAGTGCCAATCACTGACCTGTGGAAAAGATCCTGCTAACAACAAATAGATGTGCAGGTCTGGAGGGGAAAGTGGCTCTGGGTCAGCCATTCCTTGAGGAAGGAGCACTGCAAAATCACCAGGCAGATGCTTGAATGGAACCCACAAGGCAAGCACAAAAGAAGGCATCCAAAGCAGACTTGGAGAAGAAGCTTGCAGAATGAGCTTAAAGTGTTTAGTTTAACCTGGGAAGAGGCAAAGACATGTGCCAGAGACAGAGAAAATTGGATGGCTACTGTTTGGGCCCTTCATTTCACAAGGAGCAAAGAGGAATGAGTCAAGTAAGTCGTCAAGACATTGCACCCGTGCTAATCAAATCAAATTATTATGGGCAGAGTGACTCAGGCAGCCGACTCTCAATTCTTGTGGTCAATATCTAGCATTTTGAGGGAAGCTTTAGGATTATATTTGAAGCATTTATGCTGCCTACTCTGATAGTGCTTTCCTCTGGAGAGCTCACTGTAGAAGTTGCATAGGATACAGTCTGACATCTCTATGACCATGACATGGCCAGCCCATCTGACAAAGTATTTTATCAGCATTGAATGGACGGTCGGCATGGTGGTCATGGCCAGGATTTTAATATCGGGGATGTTGTCCTGCCATTTGCTTCTCAAAGGCAGGTGGAAAGGATAAAACCTCTCAACCACCTAGGCATTGATGCCAAAGCCTCCTCTAGAAATCTGTTACAAATCAATATACTCCTGATCGATTCTAACTAGCTAATGTGGAGTGAATAGAAGCAACTGTTGGTCTAACCTGCCATCATAAAGCATGAAAATCATTTGGGATACAAACTGAAAAATCTTTTGATCATCATCTAAATGATGTGACAATGCATAATCAGACAACAGAATGCTTTTATAGCAGATCCGGTGGCTCTGGCCACAGGGTACTTCATTTATTGACAGGAGGTTGCACAGATGTGCGTTGTTCAAATCACAGTAGGACCTTTGATATTGGGACACCCCTGGGATATTGAAGAATTTGCCAGATTACCTGGGTTTTCCTTTCCTAATTACCTGGGGGAAACTCAGACAGATGGAAGTGTTGTTAAGATATGCAAGCCAGTTAAAACACATCTTCAAGGTTGAATAACTTTGTAACTGTGCCCCTAATATTCATTTCGACAACTTTTACTGACCACCTGGTTGACTTGACAAACCTTGCAAATGCAAGGTAATACATGTAAAAATGCAGAGTTAAGAATTTAGAAAACATTTGACACGAGATTGTTCCAATTTGTTATTGACTTTGTCCTGATTGAGATATAAATTATATAGAAAAACATGTTACATGTAATTTCATCCTGATTTCCCGGATTTCCAGATTCCCTTGGGCCTGAATAACAGTTGTCATCTGTACTGCTTTCTATATTTTTCCTCTTTTTAGGTATTGACAAGCTTTGACTCATGTGTAATAATCAGCTTTTCTTTGGTTATAGTCCCCCTGATAATAGAGAGATAATTATTGGGAACCATCTTGTTTTCATTAAGCCCTTGTAGTAATCCATATGTTTCAGTCCTATTTTTAAGTTTTAATTTTTTATATATATTTTTTTTACTTCCAGAAAGAGGAAGAAGAGGTGAAGAGGGGAAAGGTAGAGCCTGTAAATCCCATCAACAACGAAATAGTCAATCAGCAGCAGAAGATAATAAACCAACAGCAAAAAGTCATCGAGCAACAACAAGAGCAGCTGAATCAGCAAAAGAATATGGTAAATCCTGATAATTTAAAAGAACATAACAAGCAGTTGTCTGCAGGGATCCAGCAGGAACCACAGATGAACCAAAAGCAGCCTGCTGGTATAGACCAAGGGCCATTGCAGGGAAATCAGCAGGTACCTGTTGACCACAGGCAGCCTGTTGGCAACCAGCCAGTGCAAATGAACCAGCAGCAGCCATTAGGAAATCAACAGGCACAAATGAATCAACAGCAACCATTAGAGAACCAACAGGTACAAATGAATCAACAGCAACCACTACAGAATCAACAGGTACAAATGAATCAACAGCAACCACTAGAGAATCAACAGGTACAAATGAATCAACAGCAGCCAATAGGAAATCAACAGGGGCAACTGAATCAACAGCAGCCAGTAGGAAATCAACAGGGGCAACTGAATCAACAGCAGCCAGTAGGAAATCAACAGGGGCAACTGAATCAACAGCAGGCATTAGGAAATCAACAGGCACAAATGAATCAAGAGCAACCATTAGGAAATCAACAGATACAAATGAATCAACAGCAGGCATTAGGAAATCAACAGATACAAATGAATCAACAGCAGGCATTAGGAAATCAACAGGTACAAATGAAGCAATAGTAGCCATTAGGAAATCAATAGGTCCAAAATGAATCAACAGCAGCCATTGGGAAATCAATAGGTCCAAATGAATCAACAGTAACCACCAGGAAATTTGCCTTTGTGAAGAATAAATAACTTGAATGCTTAAGTTATCAACAAGCATTTTATCATTAGTATTTATTGAGGAAACACAAATCAATAACCAACTGAACTTTATAAGGATAAAGTAATATTTTGAAATAATGTTTGCTATAAAAATTCTTTGAGTGCAATAATTTACTAAGATAAGAGTGCAAAATTTAAAAATGAACCATTTTATTCTTTGATGTTGATGATTATGTCTTGTTCTAATTGTGTTATCTGCTCATTTTTGAAAAGCGATGAAATTTCCAAATAACAAATTTGGAAAGACTGGGAATCTCAGGATATCATTATCAATACATGTTTTTGGCAATGAAGATATCTTGCTGATTATTGAAGTGACATAGGGAAAATGAGTTTGTCAACTTTGATTTGGCTATATCTTCTTGAAGTAAACAAGACCAAGAGTTCGGCCTAATTCGGTAGTAGTATAAGACAACGAAAAAAAAAAGACAATTGTACCAGCAGATTGTGACAAGGTAACTCAAGATGAATATGAATATTACATTATATGTGGTGCAAACAGTGCACGCCAGTGCATTAGGTACGTTTCTTTAAGGGAACTGCTCTTAAATGGAACAAAACCTTGCAAGCAGAGTTCAATTTGATAAGGTAATGTCCAGGAGACCATGTTGACCCTGATCTTGCCCATCAGCTGGTGAGATAGGGCTTAATTGGTGGACTATGTTCGGTGTTTGTTGGATAATTTTCTCTGCCGTTTTTCATTTTTATGACAAGCTCACAGGGAGGACAAAGGAGGAAGAACGTTGTCTGTCCTTTCCTTTCATCCAATCTACGGACTCTCCAGAATCTAGATAAAATAAAATGAAAGGACAAAAAGGGCTGCTTCAAACATGAACGGCAAATTTTTTTCAACTCCATTGGCATCAGCTTGGCGGTTTTGATAAAAACAAGAAAGTCCTTGATGTTAAAGTTAAGGTCCCTAAAAAGCCCTTGAAAATTCTTATTGTCATTAATTTGCCTGAAGTTGTAATGAACCATGATATAGCTTGATAGGCAAGCATTATTTACATAAAGCAGATTTCTGCAACGCAGGGACAAATTGATGATCATTGAGGCAGGTGATGCGATTGTCCTGATTAATGGCATTGCTTTATCAGTTCTCTCCCCTTCATTTTGACTATCATGCTCATTTGTACTGTAAGAATAAAAAAGACAAGAACAAAAAAAAGGAAAAAAGAAGCAAAGTAAAAAAAACAACAACATTTTAGAAAGTTTACCCTCAACACACTAATTTGTAACAGTAGGCATTTTAAAAAGCTCTTTTCAAGGGAAAAATTATAAGGTGTCTTGTCTTCACTGACATTTATTGCAATTTTTATACATTACTATTTCAGTAAAAAGCAAAGTTAGTCCCGTACCCATGACTGGGTATAGGGGAATTAGGGGTAGAGCTCTAATTGTACTAGGCATACGGCATAATGTGGTAGTTTGCCATTGCTTTCCATGCCGCCTTTACTTCCGCCAAGTCTAGAAAGAC
>JAOWAY010139404.1:0-10669 GCA_028565895.1 Goniobranchus geometricus
TCCTCTCCTTCCCTCCATTGCGCCCTCTAGACAGATCTTTTCTAGAGTGTTATGCCTTGTGATGTGTCCGAAGTACACGCTGACTCAACAAAACAAAAAAAAAAAGAAAAAAAAAAGAACAACCTTCAAATTTCGTGGTTTAGAAAGTGTGACTGGTTAACAGTGAGCCTTGAAAAAGCAATCGCTTTTTAAAAAAAATTATTTTATTGCCTGCTCTTTTGCATACCACACAAAAAGCTTCTGCCGAACGAAAACGTTGTTTCAACCTATTGAAGCGAATCAAAACATACCTCAGAAATTCAGTGAGACATGAGAGATTCAATTCCCTTCCGGTACTCTTTCTTGATGACTTACAACATTTTCTTAATTTCAATGACACAGTTAGAAATAAGTTTGCCTCTCTGAAAAAAAAAGATGAGCTAACTTTCTGTACAAATACTGTAGTGAATTATGATCATGTCGACCATTACTTCACTGTCAAATTTACAATTAATTGCTATAAAAGTGTCACATTACTATATGTATTCAAAACCTTCTGAAGATGTTCATGTAAATCAGCCCCTCTCCTATTTTACACGACCCACCACCCCTGAAATTTTATATAATGACTAGATAAGTTTTGCTTAGTTGAGTCATGATATTCAAATTCTTTAGAAAATGCTTATAAAGTGATATTAAAAAAAAAGAAAAAAAGAAGCAAATCCAGATGAAAGAAAATCAAATTGGCTTGATTTTAAATACAAATACTTGTAATCTTTTCTCAGCTTTTGGTAGAGGCTGTCAGTGACACTGGAATTAGCTTGCAGACAGCTACAGCTCTTGTCAACATAACTGTTGTGCGCAATGAGAATGGACCAGTTTTTACCTCAAACAATTATGCTGTTCAAGTGCAAGATACCATTGCCATTGGGACAGTGGTGATCAGAGTTCAAGCTACTGACGCTGATGGGGTAAGATTTTTTGCTATGAAACTCAAGTAATTTTCCCCATCTTTGCAGGCAGTATGTCAGATTTGATCTGCTCACCAAAATCTTCGGAAGTTTCATTCTTTTGTTGAATTTAACCATTTCTAATCTTTATTTCATGAATGTCATAAAATTGCTTTTTCATTTTCCTACATTCGATTGAAAATTATTGTTTAAAAAATCTTTTTTTAAATCAAGACAACAAAATGTTGTGAGTCAGTTACAGCTGAAGAAAACAATACCATAAGTCCAATTCTCTTTAATTTGCATTCAAGAGCTTTTACTTTTGGTAAATCCTGAGAAATGAATGAGCAACAATATTAAAGAAAAATTTCTTTTTCAATTTCAGGATGTCATTGACTATAGCATTATTGATACTCAAGACGTCACATATTCAGATCTAGTTTTTATCAATCCTCGTAGTGGTGACATCTCTACAAAGATCAACCTATTCACCACAGATCTTCTCAGGGTAATTATTTACAAATAATTTCTTTCATTTTAAAAAACATATCTATATACTATATACACTCTTTTCTTAATATAATATTGCAATCCATAATGAGAAAAAAAATGTATTTAATATGGACTCCCTTTTTTACCCCTGCCATTTTGTTTCTTTGATTTGTAAATAAGGGGGCCGATATATTTCAATTAGATTAATAAAATTCACTTTGAAATTTTACAGTTTCAAGTCAGGGCTAGTGACCAACGAGTACCTCCTAGGACTGTGGTTTCCAATGTAACCATTGGTGTTCTTCATGATGCATTTGCTCCTCAATTCTTGAATGATCCATATTCTGCTAGTACTACACTACAAGCTAGCAATGGAGTTCTTTTATATGAAGCATCTGCTGTTGATCAAGATTTGAGGGTACGGTAACTCACGATAAACTTTTTATTTAATATTAACCACTTTTCTTTTTCTTCCTCCATTAGCTTTCTTTAGATTGATTTTCTTTCACCTAGTTCCCCCTTGAAAATGCAGTTCTGGGGTGAAGTGTAGAAAAAATGCAAATTATTGAATTTTTTCTTTAGGTTTAGATCAGTTATGTCATATTCAGAGACTTGGTTATTCAAAAATAATTTATGGGAATCAAAAGTATATCCTCAGATGCACTGTTTTCATATTTAGTACAAAGATGCGAGGATTTTATACTTCTGTCATGAAGAAAACAAAGTCCTTACGGAGAAATTTATAATGGGGAAGAGAGGTTAGGTTAAATGATAGGAAAGGAAGAAAAATATATGCTTGGCAAATGTAAGTGAAACAGACAAGGAATTGACTTCTCAAGACCAGTCCTGACTGTTGTAATTTAATGACAGAGAAGTGAACATTGAAAGAAGAGGGTTCCAAAGATTTATTCCATGTGTCAAACATATTCATGAAGATATTGTACAATGGTTCACATATATGAATACATCTTGATCATTGTGTCTACCTTGAAAAGGCCATAAAGATTGCTGTTGTATATTTTATATCAAATTCAGAACTGCAAAGGTATACAGAAGAATTTATCATCAATTAAGTTTTATAGATGATTTACATTAAGACATTTGTAACTTGACAAAATGTTCATTCTTTCATTCTCTCAATGGTAGGGTGTATTGCAATATGAGGCTATTGGAGATGGTGTTGCTCCTGCATTCTTCGCCATCAATAGAACCACAGGTCGTATCACTTTGGTAGATCGGGATTCACTTTCATTTGACAGGGGAACATCTTACACAGTAAGTACAAAATTAGAATTATTTCATTTTTTTCTGTATTAGCACAGTGTAATGATACTGGTTACATTTTCTTTTCATATATATTCAACAAATTTCTACATAAATGTCAAGTGTCAATTTCATGGGAACAGTAAAGATTAGAAATCAACACCTCTAATTAATTTTTTTGTCCCCTTAAGATTTTGAGGCACGTTTACCACTTGAATTCCCTTGGAAGGATTCTTAGGTCATATCATAACTTGATGTAATTTTGATACAAATATTTTACAATCTGACACGCCCAGATATAACTTTTTATCATATGCTAAAGGTATGTTATTCCTTCAAGTTATCATGAATACAAGAGAAAGTAATATCCAGATATTTTTTTATACCTTAATTACTTGATAATACAATTGGTTCAAAAACTTCATACAGTAACAAAATTGCATTAGGAATAAATTTCTGCACTTTGAAACACCTTTCATCATTTGTTCACAGTTGAGGATTGTTGTATATGACTCTGTGTACCCTAGCAACAGAGATACAGCTGAAGTCAACATATTTATCACCCGTAACCCATCTGGCCCAGTTTTCACTCTCCCACAGTATGAGGAAACAATTCCTGACACCTACCAACTTGGTGTCAACATTACACAAGTTCAAGCAAATGATGCTGATGGGGTTTGTTGGCCTTTCTAACGATGCCTTGTGCTCTCCCAAATATTTAATTGGGTCAATGAGACCCAATCATTTCTATTGCTATTCTTTGTTATTTGCAACTGAAATACAATAATATAATTTTTAGACTATGTGAAGGACTTCTTTCTCAGAATTTAAAACCAGTAATATTTGGATCAATCTCTTTTTAAAAGATATGAAGTTGTGTGTATGTGTGTGTGTGTGTGAGGTGTTTGTGTCTGTGTTTATATCAATGGAATTCAATTTGACTGAGCATTTCCTCATAACAAATAACTAATTGTTTACTTCAACATTTTTCAGGACATAGTCAAATATGAACTGACAGGAAATGCACGTGCTCTAGAATACTACTATTTGAATCCAGACACAGGTGTTATTTCTTTGAAGAGGCCTCTAACGGAAGGAACTCAAGCTTCAGATCAGGTACTTATTTGTTAAAAAGGCCTTTGTTCAGTAATCAATGAAGACCTTTGGCTAAAATGAAAGAAAATGTTAAAATTTTGGTTTATGAAACTTCATGCAGATTTCTTTAAAAATATAAGTTCTGTTATTTACATGGATATAAATAAACATTTAAATAGTCTAAATCAAATGATTTACAAGATGGAATACAGCCAAGTTAGATAAACTCCTTTCATTTTGTTCATATAATCAAATGATCTCTTTGCACAGCTTGTCATCAGGGCCAGGGATCAGGGTGTCCCAGAGCAGTTTCAACAAGCCTTGGCTCTTATAAATGTGATTCGAGATAATGCTCCCCCAAGGTTTATCCAGGAACCCTACAGGACCACAGTTCAAAGGACAATTGCTGTTAACTCAACAGTTATCAGGGCCAGAGCTGAGGATGATGACTTACAGGTGAATATAAATATCTGTATTTTAGGCCAAAATTATACAGATGAAGATCATTGTCCTTTGTCTGGATGCTTTAAGAGTAAAAACAAATACTGTCAATAGTATAGGAATGCTAGTACATTTAAAAAAAAAAAAAGAGTTACAATTACTCTGATGCAATTTCTGTTAAAATAAAAAACAGAACTGTACATCCTTGTGCTGCTGACTGTTAAAATTGTTCAATTAATTACGGAGATTTGATTATATGAATCATGTGTTATCATATCAATATGGGAAAGAGAGGATGATACCTCAATAAAATCGTTAATGAATTTCCAATTTCTTTGTGTTATTTCAGGGTCAAATCAGATTTGAGATCATTGGCAACTATCCTGCTCCAACTTTCTTCTTCATTGATGAAATAACTGGCAACATTTTTGTTAAAACACAACTTGGATTGGATAGTCTTAAGACCAATACTTACATTGTGAGTTTTATATTCTGAAAAAGTTAAAAGAATCGTGCTATGATTAATTGCAAATTATTTTGAGGACATCGGTCTGTTCATTTAGAGATAAAGTGATTTATGTCAAGGAAAAAACTTTTGATATGACTTTGACACAAAAGTTGACAGAATATTTCAAATTAGTAACTGCGTTTTCGACAACCCGAGAAGGCCTAGAAAAACTTATCATTTCGGTGAATAAGCACTGTGAGGTACAGAATCTCTTCTTAAATGCCAAGAAACAAAAATTATGCAAACAGTTCAAACAAAGCAATATCCTGACATAAAAGTCAACAAAGAAAACATTGAAGTGGTAAAAGATTTCCAATATCTTGTCAAAATAATAACTCATAATGGAAACATCACCAAAGAAATCAAATGACGATGTGCATTGGCCCTACAAAAATTAACGGAAATGAAAAAATTATGCCAAGAAACAACCAAACAACCAGGGTCAAACTTTACAATCCTGCATATTGCCAATTGCCACATAAAGATCAGAATCCTGGACTATGAACAAAAATACAGCAAAGATAATGTCCAGTTTTGAAATGAAATGCACCAAGAACATCATGATAATACGATAGGTTATGAAAAGAACAAATGTATCCATCTTGGAAGAACTTGGAACAGAAAGAGGATGGCTAATAAAGAGAAAATTAGCCTATTTCTGTCGCATTAAACAGCATGAAAGTCTTCAAGGGAAGAATGCCAAATACTAGATGCAGAGGAAGACCGAGAAGACGTTGAAGTGATGACATCAAGAGAGACATGGAAACAGATTTGACGACAGCTTGGAGGATAGCGATGGAAAGGGACCTATACAGAGGGGCCATCATGAAGGCAACATTCCTGAATAAACATGCCACTTAAAGGCAGAGAACTGTCTTATTGGGCTGGATTTTGTTTTGTTTTTTAGTTTGTTGTTGCTTTTTTTTGTTTGCTTGAGATATTTTTGACTTTGCATCTACTTTATTTCTGTAATGTTTCATTTTATTTTCTTTGAAGACAAAGAAGAAGGAGAGGAAGAAGAAGAATAAAAATTTTTGGTAAAGATAACCAAAAGTTCATGAATACACTTACATTGTCCAGTCTAACTTTTGTACTCTTTTAAATATTTTATCCTCAGTTGAGCTTGATTGCTTATGATAGTGCTTATCCAAACAACCGAGCCACTGCAACAGCCACTATACTTGTCAACTTGAATCCAAATCCACCAGTCTTCTTCCCTGTCAGCTATGAACGAGTTGTGTCTGAGGATATCGTCATCGGATCTAGCATTGTAGATGTCAATGCAACAGATCAAGATCCTTTTGTAAGCTATTTTAAAAAGTTATTGTCAAAAGATTGATTTCATACATCAGTAAAACATAATAATAAAGTATGAGACATGTCTCTTGAATACCTTATAATTGATGTACATATTTAACAGAGATTTGTTCAGAAACAGTCACTTGTAATAATCTGTAAGTGCAATGCTTTGGCACCTCACTATTAAAAATGGCTAAGGTAACATTGCAACTTTACTGCATTACGCATAATATGTATCAAGTTGTACCAGTATGTAAATTAATTTAAATCATCTTTCAGTGATGACTTTCCCCATTCCCTTTATTCTTCTTGCAGGATGTGATTCGCTACACACTTATTGGGGATGCTATCGATGAAGAGTATTTCTTCTTGAACAGTGACACTGGTTTCATTTCCCTGAAGACTCCACTTACAAACTCACAGACTGCACAGTTCAGGGTATACCATTTATTGTAAATGAATGATTGTGTATGTGCATTGAATAAAGCTTGTTACATGGCCACTTAGGACCCATACAATATTGGCAGTGCAAAGGTTTGGCAGTGTGACAAAAGTTGTCCTGATGCACATTTTAAGACTGTCTTGAAATGTTAAAACAGATTACATGAATTTCTCAGATATTCAAAGACAGATAATGACATACTTTTTTTTTTTTAGCAATAGATTTTTAACACCAAACAATTCAATATGGAAATAACAATGAATGAAGTGCTAATTGTGTAATATTTGGTGTGTTTAAAGGCCATAAAATGCATATGCACTCCACCACTGTATAATCCTAAATGTGGTTAGGTAGAGTGTGTGTATGTGTATGTATATGTGAAAGACAATTTGGGTCTTTTCCCCCAACTACATTTTAGGATGCTGATCCAGTCTGTTACATGATACCATGTCCTACTAGACCACGTCTCAGGTTTACATTATCAAATCAGATTATTCTGCCTTCAATGCTGTGTAACATAATGTTGATTTAATTGGTGCAGTGTCATACTAACTTGCGCTGTAGGTCTGTCTCTTGAGTTGGTGGGATGCACGATTTTATTTTACCATAGTATGTACTGAAAACATCCTCATTGCTTTTAAAGAGCATCTTTTCCATTCTTTAAAACAAAATTGCTTGTAGTGGGAATTGAGTATAACAGGAGGCAGTGTAGCAAGTTTTAGTGAGTATTTTACTCTGATCTACTTGGAGAGGGTATACACTCTGTATAAGCTTTATCAATGATTAATGGAGATTTTCACATTATCCTTTCATCTGCAGAACAGGACATACTAGGCAATCTTTATTCCCTTCTTCCCTTTCCCTTTTCACAAAAAATGTTTTTGATTACCAAGATTTTCTGACCAAATTCTTATTTGTAACCTTTATTTTTATTATTTTTTCTTAATCCGGGGCCTCATATTCGTTCCGCTATTGTTAGTTTGTGTTACATGTTTAGTCATCAGCTGTTAATAAACCGACTTCTGTTCTAAATGCTGTAATTTATTTCCCTTTGCTGAATCTTTCATGCACAACATTACATAACATGCAGTTAATATCAATTTACATAATTCTATCCCGGTCCGCTGCAGGATCCCTGGTGAGGCCTCTCCCCAAGCCCATCACCTTAATGGTGTTCCACCTAAGATTAATGTTATGTTGCGTTCTTTATCTATTCAGATGGTGGCCATAAATATTCGCATCTGTTATTCCTATTCTATTATGAGAATGAAAATAAAGAGTAAGACACTATGAACAGGGAAGATGGGGTATCAAAATCTGTATAGCATTCTTAGGACCAGAGTGAGCCTGAGCATTGCCGAATCCCCACTAAAATAGAACTGTACGATTTCATAATAGACGTTGCACATCATGTGGATACAGCCCCACCCCAAAGAATCACTCCATGTCAATGTTTTATCACTATTTCTATGTAGCAGACAATTGCAGGCCTTCATGAGGAATGCCCCTTGGCATAAAACTGCCAAAACCACCAATTGGCACAACTCTGTGTCTGCAGCACCATCTCACTCAGAGCAAGAACGCTACCCATCCACTACAATTCGACTCAGTACAATAAAATTCAGTTTGCAATTTGTAACCTTATGAATATATTCTTGAAGTCTCTCTTGTGCACTTCCTTTCAACGTTTATGTGATGCAACATCATTGGTTGTGACAGACTTAAGAAAGAAGCTACTTGATATTATTATTGCTTATGAACTAATTCCCTCTATTTTCTCTTTCACCTGTGCAGTTTGATGTTCAAGCCTCAGATCAAAGCAATCCTGTCCGTACTACTACTGCCAATGTGATTGTTACTGTTGTTCGAGATCAGGCACCTCCAGTGTTTATTAGAACACCGTATTCCTCTAGCGTTCTTGAAACTACAGAAATTGGCAGCTCATTCTATCGTGTTACAGCAACAGATGCTGATCTCAAGGTGAGGATATAATTTTAGATTTTTCAACATTTTGTCTCCCTTTTCTTTCTCCAAAATGAAAAGAAAAATTTACCAAAGGAACAGTATATGAATGAAAAATGTGGAAAACAAATAAAGAAAAAGAATCACAATGAAACAAGGAAGATGGAACGAAAGAAGAAAAACACAACAGCTAGTAATGCTAGAGAACATTGATAGTACACGGAAGAAATCTGAGGGGTATTTAAGATTAATGAAGTGTCTCCTATAAGATTGTGGCACAAATTTATTAATTACAATTTTTTCTGTATGTAGATTTTCTACTGAAAATGTCAGTTGTGGAAGTCGAAGAAACAAAATCCATTTTTTACTCTCTCATGTGTTTAAATCTCTTTGTTCTTATAATTACCTTCCATCCTCAGAAGAAGAAATAATTTTAAAAGAATTATTTTTAGACATCTTGAGAATATTTCAAAACCTACCCCAGTAGGACCAGTAAATTCTATGTTATCCTAATGTCTTTGTTCTTTTTTTTTTTAAATTTCCATTCTCCAGGGTAACATTGTTTATGGCGTTATAGGTGACTTCCAGGCAGCCTTTTACTTTGACATCAATCCCAACACAGGAAACTTGTTTGTGCAGAACAATCTCCGGGAAGATCCAGCCACATCATACACTGTAACGATTCTTTTCTTTCCCCTATGCCTCTCATTTTGATTTCTATTTATTTTAGATATTTTTAAACATTCTTAGTTGTGATGTTTTAAAGATTTTTCCTGCAATTTTTGAAACGGATATGATCACCTATTTTCTGAAATAGCAAAAGCTTTATTTTGCTTGATAAATGTGATAAATATGACCTGACATTGCTAGAAGTTACTTAGCTCTAGCACATGAAGTTGACACAAGAATGCAAACTTTTCATTAAAACTTAAACAATTTTAGGCTTTTATTGACAGATTATCTCTCTTGTTTGTAGTTGAAAATAAATACTCATTAAATTCCTTTTTGTGTATCCTTTCTATCAACAGTTAAGAGTAATTGCCTATGATGATGCTTCCCCATCAAGGATTGCTACAGCCACTGTTCCTATCTTTGTCACACGTAATCCTAATCCTCCTGTATTCATTGATGATCTTTATGTAACCACAATTCCTGAGACTTATGGACTTGGAAACAGGGTTGTTCAAGTCTCAGCATCTGACGCTGATGGAGTAAGGAGTTTATTTTACCAAATTCAATTCAGTTTTTTATTTTCTGCTTTTTTTCTGTTTTGTCCATTATTTGATAACTTGTTCTTACCACGTCAAAAATAGATCTTTTGGAAATAGTCATTGCTATTCTCCCATATTAAGCTTACGGAGATTGTCATTCTTGGCAGCATACAATTCTTTAGTCTCATCTATCAATTTAGGCCTCCTTTGTCAAAATCAGATCATTCAACATGACACAGACGCTTCTTTTGTTCTAAATTACAGGATTCTCTTCGATACAGCCTGATTCCTTTCACCACAACTAACAGTGTGAAAGCTTTGGATTATTTCTACATCATTGAGCAGACTGGCAACATATACCTGAGGAAACCCTTGACTGATGATCCAGACAGAGAAATCAGATTTACGGTATGCATTTGTTGAACACTTAGAGATTACCTGATTGAGCACTAATACAGAGAACGCTCGTACACTCAGTTTCCTTGTCTGGCATTGAGCACAAGTACTGAGTAAATGCGATGTTCCAAATAAGAGAAGTCCAATTTTCAACAATCAAGAAAAAAAAGTAAAAGGACAATTAATGCAAATACAAGTTAGCAGGTTTTGTAGCTTGATTAAATGTAAAAACCGTCGAAGTTTTATGATGCTGTTTTTATATTTAGCTGTCTCATGGTATCCTGAAAATGTGGACAAAATGGCCAGTTGCCCAATGTGCAGGGCAGATTCAAACCCAGTGCTCATTGAGTTAAAACATATATGTCTCTTCTCAATTAAAGAAGAAAAATATCGAGTGGAAAATATTCTAGAAAACATGAAATACTTTTCATAATTAACTCATGATTATTTCATTTGCTGTCTGCATCATCACAGAGTGTTGAGAAAATTATTTTGTGTTGTCCGTGTTATTTTCTTTTCAAGTTAAAGCAGTTCAGTTTGTCTTTGCTTGGTAATGTCTAATGAAGCAACCATCAAATTAGTGTGTGCGTTCGTACTGTCACGCCTAGATTATTGTAATTCCCTTTTTGTT
>JAOWAY010139515.1:0-10668 GCA_028565895.1 Goniobranchus geometricus
TAAAAATGATTGGCAGTAATTTGCAAACTGTGCATCACATTATTGAAAGTAAAGTTGAAAATAGGGAGACTAGCATATGGATTAATATAATTGCTCATGTCAGTGGGTCTTATGGTCTTTCTTAAAAATTGACAGAGAACTTGATTTTCTTAGTTTTGGGGGCAGAGTTATCCAAACAAAGGGACCAAAAAAAAACAACAACTCAAAATCCAGAATTCATGCTTTGATCCAAAGAGGGAAGTGTGTCAAGCGCATAGGGCATGAACACATTTGCGGATATCCATTCTATACGTACTATTCATTATTTACCCTAATAGTCTGAAGGTAGCATAAAGAAGTCTGAAAAAGAGCATCAAAACATGAGTTTATTTCAGAATGATTCAATCCAACTCCATGGAAAGATTAAGACAGTCATTATATTATTATTGTTATGTCACTGTTTGAACATTATTTTATTTTAAAATTTATTTGTCAAGCAGAAACAGCATGAACTGATCTCATCAAGTCTTAAGTTTTCAGAGATTCCTATATCTGCTTGGCTTTTTTATGTATTTTAGAAAATGATTCTAATTGGATCACTATGACACAGGCTGCGGTGCTACACTGCAGTTGATGCTAGGTTTCTTCTCGGTCTTCTTTCAAGAAGAAACTAAAAGAAAAATTGCCTTAAGGGACATTAAAGGCTTTATTTATCTATTATTATTTACTACTAAACTTGGAAGTTCCATGGGCAAGTTGTGCATATTAAACAATCCTTGGCAGTCAAGAGAATTTAATTACTTCCATTGCTTCTTTCTTTGAAAACCCTTCTTTTACAATTCGGTGAGTCTAAAATTAGTTTGCAGCAGGAAGGGCATGTGGTGTTAAAAACAAAACTTTATCATAAACCTATGTCACCCCTATTATCTGTCAGCACCATTGTGGCAGTTGTACGTTGTGCCACTTGATGCCCTCGCAATTTGTTTACAGACCTCTCTGTACCTGTCCTTTTGGGGA
The DNA here is from genome assembly GCA_028565895.1 of Goniobranchus geometricus. NCBI lineage: Eukaryota > Metazoa > Mollusca > Gastropoda > Nudibranchia > Chromodorididae > Goniobranchus > Goniobranchus geometricus. Next base: position 997 of record JAOWAY010139515.1, read on the forward strand.
CAATTTCACCCATGCTTATTCTACTGATCTCTTTGATATTATCTATAAAGGTTGGTGATGGTCTACTTCTCTTTCCTAGAGCTTCTATTTTTCCTTGAAGCATTGATGCCATGAAATCCATCTTCTCATTTCAAAATGCCATGGCCCAAATATTCCAATTTTCTTTTGTTCATGTACATCAATACCTGGGGAGTGATTGCAAGTTCCTCCAGTATAGTCCTACTTTTGCTTCCCTCTATCCACCCTACTCTCAGGAGACTTCTATATAACGACATTTCTGCTGCCTCTGCTTTGCTCTTATCAGCTTTCCTTTTGGTCCAGGCTATGTTACTGCTGTAGAGCACTACTGGCCTTATCATTTCTCTTTTTTGGTGAGTTGATATGCCTTTGTCCTTCCAAATGTTGTTAAGCTGTACAATTATCTATTTTGCTATTGTAATTCTGACGTCTACCTCTTAAACAGAAGCCATCTTGGTTTTTTTATTTATCCAAGGTATTTGAACCCTGGAACATTTTCAAGGGAAGTTTTATTGATTTTTGTTTCTTGTGTGTCTTGATGTTTTGACTCATCAATACACATGACTTTTGTCATTTTTCATAGAGATTTAATGTTTTGGCTGCCAATATTCTCAATCATATCATCTATGTCTGCCTCTCTCATGATCTGATCTGGTTAAGTATTAAAGGGGTAAGATGCATTCCTGTCTCACTCCTTTTTCTAGGGCAACTTGTGCAGCACTCATTAATTGGCAAACGCCAATGCTGACCTTAAAAACAGTTGGGATATATAAGTGAAAAAATGCCAGGAAGTAAAATGTTCTATGAGATGAAAGTTTTCTCCATACCCCTTGTATTTCATTTCCAGTTAACTGATTTATGATGGCAAAAGATCCAATTTCTTCATTGACTGAATTCTCCATCAATTCATTACTTCCTTTAAGCAGAATCTCTTTTGGTACATCCGCAGTTTCTGTTATCATTATCTTGAAAATTTGGGTAAAACCCAAGGAAGGTGTCCCATCATCCACACAATATATGGTTATTGACACAGATTCATTTTGGACAGGAACAGAGCCGTTTACCTGAGGAACAAAAAGAAAAGATTAGAATACGAGATAATTTTGCATCTTAAGTTGAAGATCCATAATCATTATACATTTTTTATTCTCAGGGGAAATGTAAAAGTTTAATTTTTAAGAGAATTTTGCATGTAAGCTCTCCAAAAATTAACCAAAAAGAAATAAGACTGCAAAGTGATTGCTTAATGTATTAAAGTTAAGATCAAATAAGACTAGAACATGCTTTTTATAATAGTAAAATTAAGAATTAAGGGTCACATTTGTCAAAGATACTTTAACTTATACAAAACGTGGATGAATTATTTACTTGAAGTATTTTGGTTTCATCATTGATTTTGAAGCTTTGGGAGGCATCCTTTATAAGACTGCAAGAATGCTGCTGCTTGTTAGAATCTGTGCCTTCGTTATCTGGATCACTGACTGATATAAAAGCCACAATGTCCCCATCTTGAGCTGTCATTGGCACCTACATCAGCCATATCAACAAATGAAAATCTAAAAGAATTACACAGAATTATCATGCCCAAGTAGCGGTTCATAAAAAATGCTCAATAGAAATATTATGTTCAAGTTGTTTTGTATACAAGTAAAGGTTAATGCTGGAAAATATAATTTAATTAAGGACAGACTTTAAATTGATTAGATAAAACTACATACAACTTTGCTTTGTATTCAGAAAAAATGTGGTTTCATTGAAATCATAGTAGTCAGCATAGTGTAAAGAACAAAATTTCAGTATGGCATCATCATTTGAACTAAATTGTAAAAAACTTCCAGATTATGTTATCTTACCTGATCATGAGATAAAATTATCTCTATTGGTGCTTCATTCACATCAACAACAGTGATGTTGAAAATCTTTCTGAAAGTGCCCTCAGGACTGCCAGAATCAATACAGCGCAAAGTCAGCTCATATTCTGATTGTTTCTCAGCATCAAGAGCTTTTGCAACATACAAGACAGATTTTGTGTTTATTTTGAATATATCCCAATGTGTTAGGACCTGGAAAAAAATCAAGGATAAACCTTTAAATGACCACAATAAAAGGTAAATTGTCACCTCTACTCCTATTTCTCAAGTATAATCAGATTGTGAAATAACCTACCAAATAAAATGAAACTTAGTAATAGTCTTCTTTCAGTATCTTGCCTAGAACAGACATTGGCAATCATTGTCCTCCACTTATTCCTGTCCTCAGCTATGCTTATAAGGTTGTTGATTTTACCATTTGGCATTGCCTATGACTTAAGACTTTCAATAAACGTTTATCTTTTACTTCCTCCTCTGCGCTTGCTTTAGACCTTTCCTGTTATGGCTAGATGTACATGGCCTTTGTGGCGGCAACTGTGTTCTAAAAATTGCAATTCCCTCTATCTTATAGTTTTGATTAATGATCTCTGAAGATTTGCATCTTTCAGTACTGATTCATTGGACCTCTCTGTCCATGATATTCTCATCCTTCTTCTAAAAATCCACATCCCTCGTGCTTCTGGTTTCTTTTCTGTTTCTTTGTTCATTGTCCAACACTCACACCCATATAGTAGTACCGACCACACATGTGTTTTCATTACCCTCACTTTGGTGTTCATTTTAAGGTTTCTATTTGTCAGTATTGGTTTCATTTTTTGGAATGTATCATTTGCCATGACTATTCATTTTCTTATTTCACTTATGCATCTACCATCTGATATTATCAAGCAACCAAGGTATTTGAATTTTGAAACTTATTTAATTTGTTGGCCTTGCTAACTAGATTGCATTTCGGGTTTGTGGGTTTCTTTGAAATGATTATGCATTTGGTTTTCTTCACATTTAGAGACAGGCCCATTTTTTCACTCTCTAGAACCAAATGTATCCAAAAGTTTTTGAAGTTGCTCTCCAGATTCAGCTATTAAAATTGAATCATCTGCATATCTAAGATTATTAAGATTTTCACCATTTACTCTTAGTCCTGGAATAGTCTCCAGATACCTTAAGGTCATTTCACTATATAGGTTAAAAAGGTCAGGCGACATTACACATCCCTGTCGCATACCTCTTTTAATGTATTTGAATTCACTATGTTCACAGCTGCAGTTTGATCCCAGTATAGATTACAAATAAGTCTCAGATCTTTACCATTAATGTCCAGTTCTTGTAACATCTCAAACAGTTCTTCATGTCTGACTTTGTCAAAAGCCTTTGAATAATCAATAAAGCAGAGATGGAGGTCTTTTTGCATTTCTAAGCGTCTTTCCATCAGCATTGACAAAGTGAATATTGCATTTCTAGTTCCTTCAGCGGGTACAAAGCCAAACTGTTTAGTGGATATGTCTGGTCTTAGATTCTTTTGCATTCTTTGCAGTTCGTAATAGTGCGGAAGATATTAAAAAGCAACCTAAAAACATCACTTTAAAGACAATATACTAACTTGAATTTTTAAGCACAGTTAGAAAATGTATATTGACATAAATATTTAGCTTATCTGAGTCAGTCAGCCTATATGAAAATTAAGACTAAGTTTGAGACTAAGACTAAGACTAATGCTAGGAATGTGTTAAAAGTCAAATAATAATTATTATCCTTTGCCAGGCAGTGTAAAAATTTAAGACCATTACAAAGTTTCAAAGCTACAGCTTGTGACCCAGGTGTTTGCAATTAGATACATTGAAATGTAACATTTATTATGATTCAATTTCTATTTCTTTATATTTTCAGTCAATTTTTCTTAAGATAAATATACTGAAAGAAGTGTCATTAGGTTTAAATGTTTTTGTTATGACATTAAACAACAGACCAAACAGTACTGCAAACTATCTAGGAATTAAGTCTTTTATTCCCTTAAATATCCCATTCTAAAAGTGTTCTAAAGAAATTTCTTTAACATACATTTGCTCTTTTCATCCAATACGTGGTAGCATTATTTGTTATTTGTTAAAATATGTAAGAAAGACCACTCTGCCTGTATAATGAGCTCTTGTCCAATATCAGGATCAAAACATTCAACTGCTCCCAGCTGGAAATTAGCATGGTTTTCAGACACTTCATGTCTATTGTTTGTTATGGTAATATTCTGAAAGAAAATTATTACAAAAAATCTCAGAATTTGAAAATAAGTTTTAGAAATCATTCCTAATTATATCGTTGATATGCACCATTCAAAATCCTAGCACTATAAGTGGAAAATCTTAATTAAGTAAATTGCTAGATGGTTGCATCATCAATGATCCGATGGCCTAGTGGTAGAGTGTCTGCCTTGGAAGCAGGAGGTCGCGGGTTCGATCCCAAACCGAGTCATACCTAAGACTTTAAAATTGGCATTTTAGTAACTGTCTTGCTTGGCACTCAGCATTATGAGAACTGTACTAAGACTGGTCGGCCCCGTGTCAGTATACTGCGACGATGAAGAAGTGGCTTGTATGAAATTGTTAAGACAGAATCATTAAAAACGCATTTAAAGGATGATTAAAATTTTCACAGATTTTATATGACAAAATACATTTCTTGAGTAGTCAAATTTAAATACAGCTCACAAGCTATTTAAAGCTTCTACTGAAATGAAGACATTCAATTTGGTGAACTCACATATGGGGCATCATTAATATCATTAATTGATATTTCCCATTTAGACTTCAAAGTCAAGTCTCCTTTGTCTGTTGTTGCCACTTCCAGAATAAGAGACGGTTCATGTGGATTATAAAGAACCTGGCCCGATAGATATACATCAGTCGCACACACGGTACAGTTTGATTCCATTGTGGGAACATATTGCTGGGGGGAAAAATTATGATAAATAGTAAATGCATCCTTCTTCGTGAAAAATCTGGAGTATATGAACCTGAAAACAAGGGTGCAAAGGATTGACTCAAATCTGTTGTATGTAATATAAACAATAAAAATTCTGATTCAATATTTAGCAGTTAACTCTAACATCATGAAACAAATTAATTTGCCTGTTGAATGATAAGAAAGATACTTTCTAGCATTAATTTCTTAAAGGACAGATTTTGGGTTAAATTCACAATGCTTACAGAATCTGTCATAAATCTTCATGAAATATTGACAAGATAGATAAAATTATAACTATTTTGAATAAAATGTCTTTTGAGGTATTTTAAACAGGGAGGAAAGATAAGAAATGCACAAAACAAAATAAACAAAATAAACATGAAAAACATAACTTACATTGCTACAGTTGGCTTCAGATTCATCAAGTCTGAACAAACTAGATGACCTTGCAGTCAGTGTGAAGTCAGCTCTATCCACACGGTCTATATCAAAAGATCTAACAACACCGATTAATGTGTTCACTTCAGTTCTCTCATCAATTTCCATTTTGCCTGATATAGGGGTAAAGGTCAATTGTATGGGAATTTCGTTGGCATCCAGCACTGTGATGGAAAACATCTTTGAAACCTGATGGAGGAGTAGGAAGATGGTTTTGCATGAGAAAGCATGGAAAGAAAAAGTGTTGTAACATTAAGCCATTTAAAATGTGACATTGTACTTGTAGATGATCATTTAAGGTCGTCCATATTTGTTTAAATTCTGATTTCTTTTAGAGAAAAGACAAAACAAAGAACGTGGTAATACATGAAATGAGTTGTAACAGGGTTGAAATTATTACTGTCAAAACCATATGATATACCCAGATGTAATTAATTTGAGTAAGAAAAGAAAATGCTAACAAACTTTTTCTCAAATGTTTAAGGGTAAGGATTAAAAACAATAATAATAAAAGCGGTGATAATTTTCATGCTTATATGAAGCAAAGCCTTAAGAAAGTCATTGTTGCAGAAGAATTGTAAAATATGGTTATCTTTCATGATGCCTTATCAGTGCGTCTCTATTGCACTGTAATTTAAACGAAAGTGAAAGGAAGCATTTTGCAAGGAGCCTCATCAAGTAGAAATGCCTATTCAAGGCCATAAAGATATAGTTATTTTCAACATTAACTCATGTAATAAAGTAGGCTACATTCTGGGAATCAATGATATCATCACAGGGTTTCATGCTGAGTCATGTTAACAATATTTCATTTACACACAGCTCAACATCTAGGGTTTCTTTGGAATACTCTGTGTGAGTGGGTCACTGGTAGCTTCTCCAATAGTGAACAAAACAGGCCAAGTTTTAATGTCAGCTTTCCCTGAATATTGTCACAATAATACATGTATTATCTCAATAATTCTTTAACCCATGCATAAAACCTAATCCATCATGGCAGTAGATCACTAGGACTTTTGCTTATCACTTGGAGAAGAAGAAGAGATCTAGTGATCTGGAATTAAATTCAGCAATGCAATGGACAGCCGTTGAGTCAACATCAAGAATTATTCATCTATTTCTGCATTCATATCATGAGTTCCTAGAACTAGAATCATAGCCTTTTAATTGCCTATGCAGAATGAACACATCTTTTATCCTTGATGCTCAACTTACTAGAATTCATTTGAGTCTCTTGCAGTATCTTCCTACAGTGGAGTACACATTTTTTTCCCTCTTTCATAAAACAAGATTCTAGATCTACATATCTGGTGAGGGGGGTAAGCACTATTTCTAAACTACATTATTATAAAAACAACATGTTCATAATTGTTGTAACTGCATCACAGCACAGATCTATTATGTATTCAATGATTATTCATCCATCTTTGATGAGAAATTTCATATATTTGAGTTATTTGTATTGGCCATCAACTTCACCTCCAGACTTCTCTTTTATAATCATTAAAACACCCTGAGGGCTGGAAGTTCTGTGTGTATGAGAACCATTGAAATATGACCTACAATTCATCTCGCTTCTCAGAGAGCAACTTACCATTGCCATCACATCTTCCACTTGGATCTATCTATATTTTCCACCTATCTGGCCTTTACAACTAATCCTTGTAACGTTAGACATAAAATAAGCTTCTTGAGAAGCAACCTTCTCTTATGGGTATCTGGACTTTTCCATTGTAAGGCAGAGACAGTATAATGCCTACCGCCAGCTATACATTTCATAATAAATGACTAAAGTAAAAGCTCTTCCTATTTTTTATCTTCCATCCAGTGACAAAGTTTTGTCTCTATCACCCTGGTCTCACTTTTCTATTTTCTTTGAGAGACTCAGATCAGTCTCATAGGATATACAAGCTTCATTCTTAGCAGTCAAACAAACTACTTTTTCAGTCTTACTGCATTCAATGTTGTAATATATGATGCAAATATGTTTAGCATCTGTTTAATCTGCCTGTTTCGTAAAAGCCCCCCCCCCCAACACCCCCCAAAATTTGACCTATAACAACCATATTAAATTTCATCTTTTCTTTTCTCATCATAACGAAAATTTTGTTTGCTGCTTTTTTTTTACTCTCTCTCTCTCTCTTTTGTTGTTTTTTTTTTCTTTAAGAATCCTATTTCTTTAAGCCTCCCTATCGATACATTAAGACTAACGTTCTCCCAATTGGGTGTATTCTGTACAACTCACAGATTTTGGTGGTAAGGCATCATCAGATGCAACAACTTCAATGAGGAAATCTGGTTCAGTTTCAAAATCAAGCTCTCCATTGACAACAACACTTCCATTCACAACAGCCATATGATCAGAATTTGGAATAGTAAAACTGATGGCCTGACCTTCATCAGGATCTTCAGCACTCAATATCCCTACTAGCGTATTCCGGTCAGCATCTTCTACCACAGTAAAACCTGGAGGCAAAAAATAAACAATGTCTTTACATCTTATATCTTTAGAGAATAATAGACCTAAACTTCTATCACCACTGATCTCTATCCTGTGCTACCATCTTTTTCTCTTCGCCTCTCCTATAAAGGACCTTTATGTTTAAGAGTCTCTCTCAGGCCTGTCCTCTTTCGATTCTGTCCTTGTCTTGAGATCCTGGCATCATCTCTTCCACACAAATGGCCTTCATATTTCCATCTCTTTGTCTAAATCAAGGTTGACATTAGAATATGTTGTGAAAGCTATCTTGTTTCTTCCATGGCTTTATTGTTCACATACAAGAAAACCCACAAACTGCCTTTGCCTGAATCTAATTACCAGAATTATTTTTCAAACGAAGAAATATTAATGACTATGAAGATACTGCCTGTAAAGTGAATGAATCACAAATGATAAGAAGAGCATTAAAAGTTAACATATAAATGTGGATGGGGATACATGAAGGACCACCATAATGTGCAATATTTAAAAGGCATATGGTTGATACAAAACAAGAAATACTGAAAGAAACTGGAAAATTTTACTTGCTCTTAGAATGGGAGGGGTGTGGGTAACAACATGTTGGCTAATATCTGAGCAGTTGCTGCTCATATTAAGGCAATTACGTCACCTCGGGAGAGGAGCATGTTAAAAGCTTTAAAAATTGTGTGTTCCTATATCAACTATGAAACTAGGTTAGCTGCTTCATGCAGGTGATAGAAAAAGAGTGCAGACGGTAATTTTCTTGTTCTGTAACTTGCAACACAAAACCTAGATTTGGCTGTTGTCTAAAAGTGAAAATGGAAGGGGTCTGTGTGTCAGGGTGTGGTGGGTGGTTGTCATATGACCCCATTGAGATAGGTCATCACCAATGCTTTCACAATTAAAGGTCTTCGATTCTTGCGACCAGCTGTTAATATATGAAGTAAAAAAAAAAATGTATTACCCTGCAGTTCTATATCTGATGGAGGATCATTTCTGTCAACCACATCAATTTCAAAGTAAAATTCGGATGACATAGGAGGTGTTCCTGTATCAGTTACACGCACTTTAACTGTGTGTTGTGCTTTTTCTTCAAAGTCCAAAGCTGCCTTTTGAACCTGAAATAGATAGTTGTCATACTTAATTTCAATTCTATTCTCCAGTTAGCCTATGCTTTTTTTTCAATGTTGTTAAATGTAACTGAATGATATTTTAAAGCGATAATTATATTGTCAAAGGGGACAAAAATAAAGCATCACTTTGCAGGATTTGTTTTCAGATGGCAAAAAACAAACAAAGAAACAAGCAGTTAAATAAATATCTTCCCTGCTCTTCATTTTCTTGATTCAACTCATGAGTAAATTCATCTCTTCAAGACTAAAAGTTATGAAATTCAGACAATTTATGAGAGTCCAGCTTGACAAATGTAAAGCTTTACCTTGAGGTCGCTACCATCTATCATGAACAGATCATCTTCATCTTCAATGAGTTCATACATAAAAGTTTGTTGTTGAAATACTTGATTGTCTGGATCAGTTGTAAAAAAACTACCAATTTCAGTTCCAACTGGACTGTCTTCTGACACCTATGCCAAAAGAAATGAGCAAAAGCAAATATAAAAGGTTTTATTCCAATGCTTTAAGTGAGAGAATAACATGCACAATATTTTTTGATTGATGCAAAACAGATTTTCTTTTAATTAGTCTGAAAAATAAAAAAACCTCTAACAAAATAAAAATAAAAAAACACTTCAGAAAATCAAATCAAATTTCAAATGGACATGAGAAAAGGCATTCAAGTATTTCTGGAGGAAGAAGGAGGAGGAGGAGGAGGAGGAGGAGGAGGAGAGCAAGAAGAAGAAGAAGAAGAAGAAGAAGAAGAAGAAGAAAAGAAGAAGAAGAAGAAGAAGAAGAAGAGTAGTAGTAG
>JAOWAY010139626.1:0-10668 GCA_028565895.1 Goniobranchus geometricus
GAGTTGTGCTATACCTTATGGCTCATGTGTGGCAGCACATAAACATGTCAAAATAGCACCGTGGCTGATATAACCTACAATACTGAAAGGTGATGTTAACCCCACAAAAAATGATAAATAACACATGTCAGGCAGTTGACTTGTAAGTCATAACCACTATGGAGAGCAGGATGGACAGCCGCTGCCAGAGCAAAATTAATTCTGGGCATTACCGACATTTTGTCACTCAATGGCATTACTCTGTCTTTCTAAATCAATAATATTGTGCATTTAAAAAAGAAACACAAGCTCTGAAATTAAAAACCCATTGCGACTGACTAAAAAGTGACAGATAGACACTGCTTTGACTAAACTATTTCTGTGCATTGCCTTCACTGATTTATAGACTCAAGATAGCACCAAGCCTTGTTGGCTTGTTTATATTTTGTATGTGTACAAGATATAAACAAAAAATCCTGGCAGTTGACTTCACAGTCATCATCACCATAGAGAATGTGACAACCAGTCACAGCATGGGCTTAATTAATTCTGGGCATTACTAAACTGTTCACTGTCACAGATTTACAGATGTCTTCTTGTACTCAATGACAGCACTCCACATCCTGTACCCATTGATATTTTGTGAACTTGGAAATCATTTTTAAATCATACATATAGGCTGACATTTTTGTTGGATTATTTATATTTTTCCCTCATGTGTTATTACAATCACAAACTGATGAAAATCAAGTTAGATGTACAGATTTCTGCATGAAGTATTATGGTGATAATTTTTTTTTGTTTCAATAAATAAACAAATTGCTACATACATGCATATATACATATACATATACATACAGTGAGCAACAAAAAGGTTTCTGAACTTTGAAGCCTTTGAAAATTCCTTTAAGTTAGTTAGTTACCCTCTGCGTGTTCAGTGACACATAAGGCCAACACTTCGGAGCGCCAAAGTTCTCTGTCTTCAGCTTTATGTCTGACCTCGCCCCATGTCCATCCCCTCTGCCTGATCTCTCTTTCCATTGTTCTTCGCCACGTTTCTGGCCTCTCCCTCTTTGACCTTGAGGTGTCCATCTCAGTGCAGTCGTTGGAATTGCCTGAGGTTGCATCCTGAGGACATGTCCTAGCCATCTCCATCTCCTTTTTTTAACTGTGACGGATATTTGTTCCCCTTTCTTTAAATAATAGCATTCAAATCTTGAGATAGTCATGTACACATAATATTATGTAGGCATGTTAAATTCCATTGTAGTTAACAAAAAACTCTAAAAGTTATAAGAAAATAAAGATAACCACTGTCATTTTGCAAATGTCACACTTTTACGCATATCTTGTTCACGCTTATTTTCCAGTTAGTTTTTTTTTACATGATAGAGCCTTTTCTATTGTACTCGTATTGTTTTTGTGCAAAAACTGCCATAACTATTGACCAGATTCAAAGTTTCTTATTCATAGGCCAATCATAGGCTTGTGCTTTGTTATACTCTTACAAACTGAATTGTATCGATCTTTGGAAATTAAAGCGGAGATTTGTTCGACAAAATGAAGTGCTGGTTTTTACTTTTATTATCTTACCTCGAAACAGCAAGCTATCTTGGTGGAAAATGAGCGATACAGATTAGATACACCGATGTGTGAATGATGTGTGACAGAAATAACTGACGATGAATTCCATTGAATTTTTGTATGCTCGGCTTTTGACATGTGGTTGCATGGCTGTGGAGTCAAGGTGTTTGACTTGTGACCACTAGGTTCAGAGTTCGAGGCCGGGCCGCACTGTGGTGCTGTTCAGTCGTTGAGAAAAACTAAGACTATTTACACACATTTTCCTCATCCCACTCAGGTGTTATTCAGTACCAGAGCACAGACAGAGGAGGATCTTGTCAGTTGCTGTATGCCAGAGCAAGTGTGTCTGGGAATTTACTGTATCTCTGTATTATACTCTGTGTGGAGTTGAGGAGGTGTTTGGTTTGAAAAGGCCAGTCGGGGAACACTTTGTAAAGTGCTTTTAGCATATTTAGTGAATTTAACACTATACAAATGCTCTCTCTCTGTGAAAGGGAATCCATCTTTCACCTTACAATAATACCAATAAAAAAAAAAGTTGACTCTTGACTCGTGCCATGATGTATTCACCACTGGGCCATGGACAACCCTCGTATCCTTCAATCCATCCATATGTCTTCTCTTGAGTCTTACTGTTTTCCTATTACCTGATAATGCCATCTTCAGCATTTTTTGCCCATAGATACTTCATCTTTTCTCTAGACATGAGGTGTTGGTGGCAAAGCAATAAACAGCCCGACAATCGTCAAATCAAGTAGCGTTTTCACTTTTTCAGGTCTGCGCATATACGAAAAAACACTTTTACTATGTTCACGGCTGAAAACTATTTACGCACATTTTCCTCACCCCACTCAGGTGTTAGTCAGGACCAGATCATAGGCCTCTGGACATAAGATGTTGGTGGCAAAGTAATAAACAGCCCGACAATCGTCAAATCAAGCAGCGCTCAATTTGTTCAGTGTTTCAGTTGGTGATGTTGTGGGATTGTGTCCCTTTGGCACTGACTGTTTCATAGCCACGAGTCCTTGACGTTGTGCTCTTGGGCTGGACACTTGACTCTGCTAGTTTCATTGAGTCTTTTGTAAGTTCATAACCAAAAGACACTGACACAATTAATAGCCGTGGAAGATGTAGACGAACAAATGGTAGTACTAAAAAAAGAAGAAGGGGAAGTAGATGGAACAAGAAAAGGGGGAGAAGAAGAAGAAAAAGAAGGAGTAGTTGTAAAAGGAGGAGGAGGAGAAAAAGCAGAAGAAGGCAGAGGATGAGGAGAAGAACAGGAAGGAAAAGAGGAAGAAAGAGAAGAATCAGAAGAGGAAGAGAGAAGACGAAGAAAAAGAAGAAGAAGAAGAAAAAAAAGGAGGAAGAATAGAAGAAAGGGAAGAAAAAGAAGAAGGAGGAATAGAAGAAGAGAATGAAAAAGAAGAAGAGGAAGAAAAAGAAGGAGGAATAGAAGAAGAGGATGAAAAAGAAGGAGGAATAAAAGAAAGAGGAGGAAAAGAAGAAGAGGAAGGAATAGAAGAAGAAAAAGGAGGAGGAATAAAAGAAAGAGGAATAGAAGAAGAGGATGAAAAAGAAGGAGGAGGAATAGAAGAAGAGGAAGAAAAAGAAGGAGGAGGAATAAAAGAAAGGAGGAATAGAAGAGGAAGGAATAGAAGAAGAGGAAGAAAAAGAAGGAGGAGGAATAAAAGAAAGAGGAATAGAAGAAGAGGAGGAATAGGAATAAAAGAAAGAGGAGGAATAGAAGAAGAGGAAGAAAAAGAAGGAGGAAAGAATAGAAGAAGAGGAAGAAAAAGAAGAAGGAGGATGAAAAAGAAGGTGGAGGAATGGAAGAAGAGGAAGAAAAAGAAGAAGAGGATGAAGAAGTAATAATAATAATAATAATAATGTAGTTGATTTATATATATTTATATATAATGACCATAAACCAAGAGAAATAACAGTGTAACTATTAACTTTAAACCAACAACAGCAACTCACGGACTTCAATGTGGCTATGCTGTCTGATTGCATTTAAACAATAAGTGAAAATATCTGGCAACAATGTAACATTGAAGAAAATTTATTCATAACGCTTTACTGGATTTTATTGTCAACATTTTGGCTCAAACATGAAAGCTTTGTAATCAACAATTGTATGTCAACGGTACACAGTGGAACTACACTGCGGGTTAAGTACAATGTTTTCAAAAATGAAATGAATCTTTCATAGGATAAAAAAAACGCTTTTTTTTATTTGCGATTCTTATGTGGTGGCCCAGTAGCTCAGTTGGTAGAGCGGCTGACTGCCTTGCAAGGTGACCCGAGTTCCAACCCAGCCAGGCAGTGGTTTTTTTTTCGAGGCCCCCTGTTCACCCGGTAGGATAGATGAGTAGCTAGGTCTTTCTAGACTTGGCGGAAATAAAGATGGCATGGAAAGCAATGGCAAACTACCACATTATGCCGTATGCCGAGTATAATCAGGGCTGTACCCTTAATTCCCCTATACTCTGTCATGGGTACGGGACTAACTTTACTTACTCTTGTGTGCCCTACTTCTGACCAATGGAGCCAATAATCTAATTTAATCACCGAGAGATCCACCATCCAATGTTTCATCAATGATGAATCAAGCATCCAATGTTTAATCAACGATGAATCCACAATTGTTGATATTGGTCCAATATTAAGTGATATTTAATGCACTACAATTTTGCATTGATCCAATGTTAATCATTAATGAATCTACCACCTTTGGTATTGCTCCAATGTTAATCATTGATAAATCCATCACCTTTGGTATTGCTCCAATGTTAATCATTGATGAATCCACCACCTTTGGTATTGCTCCAATCTTAATCATTGATGAATCTACTACCTTTGATATTGTTCCAACGTTAAGCATAGACGAATCCACAACCATTGGTATTATTCCAATGTTAATCATTCATGAATCCACCACCTTTGGTATTGCTCCAAGATTAAGCATTGATGAATCCACCACCTTTGGTATTGCTCCAATGTTAATTGTTGATGAATCCACCACCTTTGGTATTGCTCCAATGTTAATCATTGATGAATCCACTGCCGTTGGTATATCCTGGCAATATATATCTTGCTTACAATCAGTCGTGTTTTAGAAAATATTCTTGTGACAGAGGAGCATAACAATACACATCTCATAGTGGAAAAGAAGATCCTTTATATAATTATGTAATTTGATAAGAGTCATATTCTGTAATAAATATATGTTTAACTCCATCTAAAAGTAGCACCTTTTCACAAAAGCTTTCAATCAGGGTAAAATCACTTGATTGCTATGGTATAATATGTATAAAATCACGAAATGGCTAATGTACACATGTAAAGTGACATAACTGCTTAGGTCCATAGACACAATCACATAATTGTTAGACACAATCACATAATTGCTGAGGTACATGGACGCAATCACGTTGCTAAGGTACATGGACACAATGACATAATTGCTAGACACAATCACATAATTGCTAAGGTACATGGACGCGATCACATTGCTAAGGTAGGCCTACATGGACACAATGACATTGCTAAGGTACATAGGCACAATCACATTGCTAAGGTACATGGAAACAATTACATTGCTAAGGTACATAGACACAATCACATTGCTAAGGTACATAGACACAATCACATAATTGCTGCACACAATCACATAATTGCTGAGGTACATGGACGCAATCACATTGCTAAGGTACATGGACACAATCACATAATTGCTTGACACAATCACATAATTGCTGAGGTACATGGACACAATCACATAACTACTAAAATACATTGACAAAATTACATAACTATGAAGGTATGTGGACAAAATCACATCACTACCTAGGTACATGGACACAATCACATAATTGCTAGGGCTCACATACAAAATCACATGATTGCTAAAGGGCATGTACAAAATCACATGATTGGTAGTGCATTATACAAAATGAAATGAATTTTAAAGTAGGCCTATATACATTTACAAAACGACATGATTGCTAAAGTATATTTTACAAAATGACATGAATTTTAAGGTACATGTACAAAATCACGTTACTGCTTTGGTACAAAAGTACATATCATTCATGTCACTCTCCCACGGCTCCCTTTATTGACATCTTCTTTACAGTACAATCACGAATTGAAAAATATTTTATAGTGGGTAATTCTGACAAGCAAGATGTCAATGAGAATATTGGAATCCAGATTTCATACAAAAGCAGAACACCTCACCCCCCTAAAAAAAAAAAACACCCCCCCCCCATAAAAACCCACCAATGAGATGGTATTGTAATAATTAAAATGTCACAGTAAAATTTAAGATGTCACTTGTAAAATTTAAGATGTCATTGTAAAATTAAAGAAGTCATTGTAAAAATTGAGTTGTCATTGTAAAACTGAAGATGTCAATGTAAATGCATTCTTAAAGTGATGATTGTAATAGGGGATGAGAATAATACATGTATATACTGTTGCTGTAGATTTTGAATTTTCTGTTGTTTTTTTTTAATAATATTATCAACTTTCCCCGAATGAAAATAAAAACTTGATCAACCATGAAAAAGGCTCATCTTTAATTCCCCCAAAAGTCATGGATGACAAAAGCTTTTTCATCAACACAGTAATTGACATGTGGAACAACTGGGATTCAGGTACGGTAAATGTTAGTTTTCGGAACAGTTTCCAGAATCACCTGGACAGTATATTCATGGACTATCTCTCCTGTGTATCAGTAAGCCATCCACTGCTGCTTCCAGAAAAAAGTTTTATTGACTAGGGCGTAATCCATGGATCAAATGGGATCACGAAGGGTTATATATCCAAGCTAGTGCAGAATAGTTTTGCTGATTGAAAGATCAGATACAGGCCATTGCAAGGCCTAAATCATTAAATATTAATATCATATATCATATCATTAATGTATGTTCTGATAATTTCAAATGATCAGTGGAAACCATTTTTTTTTGTTTTTGTTTTTTTTGTTTCTTTTTAGCTTGTTTTCTTCTTCCTAATTTACTGGCAGTAGGCATTATGTTTAAGTTAAAGGTCCACTAATAAAGCTCATTGATAGAGATCAGACCAGGAAGAGTGCGAGATTATCCCATATTTTATTTGGTCCTGATCCAATTTCCCCATGGCTGAGTGAGCTTCAGTTGTGTTTCGGTCTGTTTTAATTCCCCTCCATCCACAGATTTTAAATCGATAATCACATTTATGGCATCTACAAATCCTTCATTTCATTTCTATGGATCAAAGAACATACAGCCTCATCAGATACATTTGGGCATTTTAAAAATTTATAAATACCTTTAATTTTACAGATCAAAATCAGTTGGAAGATATTCTTACTTTTCAGAATTTCTTGTCTTCTCAGTTAAGGACATTAGTGTGACGATCTGATTCAAGAGTTACAATTTGTAGAGTACTATACAATTTTTACAGCAAAGACTTTTATCAGAAGGAATGAAATGTACGAATATCTCAGTTATTCCATGAATATTCTTTTTCCATGAATCGATCACAGGAATGTCCTTCATCTGGTTTGTCACTGGTTGGAATTCTCTGAAATCAAGCCGCTCTTCTCCTGTGACAGTCCGCCTTAAGAGAAACCGACCAGCTGTTTGGAAGGCCGCCTGCCCATTGACGGACGCCGAATCTCCATCACTGTGTCTGTTGGTTCAGGCATGGGTTGAATCAGTCTAAATGGCTGGACCTGCCATGTTTAAGGGACATAAATAATGAAGCAATTTGAAGGTGAAAGTGGAGCATGAAGTCAAAATATGTGATATGTAAAAAGGCAAACAAAGCAGTTGCATTCTTGAGACAAAATCTAACACACAGCCTTAAATCAATCAAAGGAAATTGTGTAAATGCATTTGTTAAGCCTGTACTATATTCATATGACTTATAACTTTATGTCAGTGTACCCAATTCTTAAAAATATGTGTATTTATTTATAAATTTTTTTCTTTTTTTTCCCCTTTGATAATGCATGTTTGCCGAATTAACGGTTATGTACAATTAAGTCAATGTGCCTTTTTGGACAATAAAGATGTATCTTATCTTAGCTAACGTAAGAATAAAGATAACACATCTGGGATGGCAATACAAATAAACAAAATAGGAAAGTCTAGAAAAAATTCAAAAGAATGTGGCACGCTTTGTAACAAATGACTTCCATTATACTCCTGAAAGTATATTTTACCATTTTGCAAAAATAAGGTAAATCCCCCTTGATGAAAACACAGGGCTGCAAATAAGTCGGCATATATAACATAACGATATTAGACAAGACAACAGGCAAAATTATAGTGCACTAAATTCAAATCTAGATTGCGACCTGAATTCCTTCTTTCATAGCTCTCTTGGGCTGTGGAACAGAATGCTTGAATTTGTCAGATGCACTTAAAACGTGGACTCATTCAATCAGTTCCTCAGCCCCTTTACCCGCTGGTCAAGATTTTAGACATCAGAGATTTGAACATAGCTACGTTCTGTTTCTTGTTCTTTCTTTACTTTTTCGTCACGCACTTTGAAAGTTATTTATGCTCAGTTGTACAGGTCAGTCAGAACTTTCAAGAAAAAGAAGAAAAAACATTCTACATTAGCATATGACAAGAAATCTATGATGGGAACGTCACTTCCAATTCTTGAACAGGCCTATGGGACGAAATCTAAGCCAAGATCCACATCACAGTTTCAACAAATAGCAGCTCACTAGGAGAGATAACAATTTCTCTAGCCACACTGATGAGTCCTTATATCGGATGAAACACACTTTATGTATCTGTGGTCGAGTCGATCGACACCATTCCACAATACGCTACAAGTGTGAGTGTATACAAGTCTGTTTGCCTGTTTGATAATATTTTTCTTAACACATTTATGCTTACTCTTCTTCTCTTTAGATAGCTTTATGAAGCAGGCCTATCTGGATGGGTGACATGAACAAAAAAAATGGATCATATCTCCCTGGTATGGTCTAGAACATGAATACAAGCCCTCAGTGTTGTTATGTTCATAAGTAAGGTGCTTTACTCGACAAGCTGACTTGCATCAGATGTAAATGAATACCTTGTCACAAAATTTCATGCAACAGTGCTCTGAAGATGGTTACACCTTGGATTCAAGCCCTGTGTACATTCTTCAACAGAAGTTAATGCCTTCCATTGGTAAAAAATCTAAATATAGCGCCTTCAGCTGACGGGATTGACTGACCTTACAGCTTTGGCCGCTCTCCTTATCCTTATGATAAAATGTGACCAGTTTGCTCTGGTCTGTGTGATGTCTCTGAGACCTTCAAAATCTGTCATTGATGCCAATTTAAAGGTGCTATTGAGCAGTAAATATCGGTAAATCCCATTTGTAACCTTACAAGCAAAGGAGACAGAATGAAGAAGTCCAGAATTTTAAGTATGGTGATTACACAATCACATCAGATGGTAATAGTGATACAGAAATAAAGAGAAGAATTGCAGTTTCAAAAGAATGTACTCTTTCATGAGACATAGGAATATCTCAATGGAGGCCAAAGTAAGGGTATTAAAAGCTTTGGTCTGGTCAGTACTGTAATATGGTTGTGAATGCTGGAATATTTCAACGGACAGTGGGAAAAGGCTGGAAGCAGCGGAAATGTGATTTCAGAGGAGGATGCTAGGAATATCATGGACAGAAAAGAAAACAAACAATGTAGTACTGGACGAAGCAGGAGTAGGAAGATCATTGCTAAAGACAATCAAACAAAGACAACTGAAGTTTTTAGGCCACATAAGTAGACATCAGGAACTTGAACATCTAGCCTTGACTGGAAAAACTGAGGGGGAAAGAAGCAGGCGCAGGCAGAGAGTAACGTATTTGGAGAGCTTAAATCACTGGATGACAAACAAAAAGCAAGAAACTAATAGCATGAGCTTCCTGAGATTGTCTGAACAGAGAAGTGAATGGCGTGTCTTGGTCACCAATGTCTGCCTCAGACTTGGTACTTGATGATGATGATGATTGTGGAGTCTCTTCAGGTCAAAGTTATCAGTCTTCCTTTTGATGTCTTGGTGCCGTCAGCGAAACAGAAAGTCTTCAATATTCCGTTCATACGTAAAAATAAAATCACCTTTGCTCAACTCACTTTGTGCTCAAAACAACCAAAAATATAACGACCAGGTCCGTATGGAGTTCTACCGAGGAGAAAGTTGGCAAAAACCTGTTCATAGCTGTCCACTGTCAGGGAATAATGTCCGTTCTGAAAATCGTAATGGAAAAAATAATATGAAAGAAATGGATAAAACTTGAATTTTAAAAAATAATAAAACAAAAAAAAACCAAAACAACAAAGACAACAAAGCACATAATAACACACTGAGGGTAGATACATTTTAAGAGTCGCTGGATCATTTGTTGATAACGATACAAGGAAGATGATCCATATACAGATGTATATCTCTTTGTGCATAAGATGCAAGATCCGTCATTAAAAGTTAACTGATAACAACAACGATAGATAAAGTACCTCTTTTGAGCCAAATCGGCTCATAAGGTCGAAACTTACCCTGATTTCTATATAACATGAAGCAAACAGTGACAGATTCTACCCATCAATCTCTGAAAAGGATGCTTGTCTGTTTATTAAGTATTTTTCCAAAAACAAAACATGAAACAAATACAAGCTCTGAAAAAGAAATGTAAAAAGAACAAAGCTATCTTACATCAGTCATCTGATTATAGGCTGTGACTGAAATGTCATCTGCTTGTTGGGGTGTGAGGTGGACCATGTCTCGATAAAAGATGGCCAAGTCATTAGCAAAGAGGACGCCCTCGTCTGTTGAGAAACAGGAAGCAGTTGAAAATATTCCTGACAAAAAGTTGAATATGAGCAGGGGCTTGAGAAAGGCCCTTAAACATAAACCATGTTCATGTATTACATTAAAGGTAAATCATTGCCATAATAATAAACGTTCCACTGAAACAACTGAATTTATCACTTCCTCTAATGAACTAACGATACCAGCAGCGCTAAAATCAATTAAAAACCTCCAGGAACTAAAGAAACTTGCGCAAGACAGAGAAACCTGGAAGAGAGTGACAAATGCCATACAAACACTT
>JAOWAY010139737.1:0-10666 GCA_028565895.1 Goniobranchus geometricus
GATCCAGGCTAGGGTTTACAGAACGCCGAAGCTTTAACAGTAAGGAAAAATGAGTGAAAACAGGAAAAGAAACGTAGAGATGTAAATCTTAGTAATTTACCCAGAATCTGAGAAGTAACACCTCTGGGTAGACTGCATCTAGATTGTCTAAATCTAGATCTATATCGACACTCTACATGCCATCAGCACAGAAGATACCTCTTTACCGGAAATGAGATGTATGTATTGGCAGTGCAAATATTGTGTCGAATAATAATTGCAGTCGACCCAAAGAATTGAAATTGATTTCAAAATCGGTTTTCTTCTTAGAAGTTTAATCCAAATACAGATGCAATACCGTGCCACTACGTTTAAAGTAGGAGTACTGGCTAAGTTTCCTTGTGCAGTTTCTGAAAAATACTGTTCGCACAAATTCGGCCTTAGCTCCATTAGTAGTAAGATTATTATTATTATTATTTTATCATTATCATTCCTTCCACAGGACGCCGGTCACAAGCAAGATGTATCAAATATTTTCAAGATCTGATGTCTTATCCCAGGAGAAGTTTGTTTCGACCTATATACAAAAAGAAAAGGACCACCCAAAAAAACAAAACAAACCAAACAGAAATAAACCAACGTTAAAACTAAATTTAGATATGCCGTGCACATGGGAAATTTTGTCGGATTTAGGTACTAAGATGGACGATGAAAAAAATTATCATGAAAGGCCTATGTGGGAAGTGAAGGTCATATGGAACGTTTACCTCGAAGAAACATCGGACATGAAGTCAAAACAGAGATGATACCAAAATGGATTCCTATCATTCACGGACAGCAAAGGGTTTTTTACATGCAGTGGTAGTAAAGCCGCCCCAGCGTTGCAATAAGACGAGATGACTTGGGAAGCTTGGTGGAGGGAGGCAATAGTATAATGATAATAATAATAATAATAATAATAATAATAATAATAATAATAATAATAACAATATGATGATGATGATGATGATGAGTGATTATAATGTTAACTCAATGCAATTTTGTTACTTCTGCTTGGCCCTCCATATAGTGATTATATAGAAATTATACATTGACTGAATTATAATTTTTTAAAATTTAATACTTTCAACCTTTGAATGATTAAGAAAGTAATGTGGTACTCTAACGTAATGATTTTGTACAATATACGCCTATCAGTGTGTAATATTGTCTGCAAAGTTTAGGACAATCCGTGATGGCCAGAGGATGAATAAATCATTGTTTCTTTTTACAGGCCATCCCTTGCCCAAGCACAGCCATCGAGTATGTCCTTCCTGACCAGCCGGACAATTTGGAAGAGGCCACGCCAGAATTGAGTGAATCAGTCATCCGATGAAGATGATGCCCTTATTTTCTCTGGCAGCCCTTCAGACAAAACAATGGATGAAACACCTATTTCTAGTCGTTGGGCATACCTTCAATGAGGGTGACAGTGCCCACTTTGTGCTTGAGAATACATGTACCAGCAAGAAGATGGACATCTATACAACGGCACAGTGGGCAGCCACGATTCGAATAGCATCACACAACGAGACTTTGTTGTGAAAGAGCGGGTGACATCCGACTTAGAGATTTCAAAGAGATGGCAAAATCTGTCCCTAATCTGCATTAAGACGAGGACAGGAACAGAGTGAAGTGCATGTCTACACGATCACTTGAATTGTCCTCATCTGAACCAGACATTGGGAAGATAAGATATTGGTGTAATGGAGAAGTGGTTAGAATGAATGTAAACAAAAGGATGAAACAGTCCCGCGGGAGCTTTCAAAAATACGTAGCTGCTGTCCCCCTATCACTTGACAAATTCAAAGATCTTTGTAAAATGTGCTATTAAAACTTATTCCCAGAGCCCATCATGACTTCTATAGAAATCTCCCTCATGTTACGTCAGTTTAACCCGATTTTATCCACAACTTGCTTGTAACTACATGCAATGGTGGTGGTGCAGCCCGTGTGTGTTGGGGGGAGGGGGGGAGAAAGGGAGGGGGTTGTGCATGGGTGGTATTAACTTTGTTGTAGAATCCATAAAACATGGATCGTCTTTTAAACATAAACTACAATATATTATATTTCTCTTATATTTCTGCTACTATTGTTTTTACAGTGAATTGTTCCTTTACATAAACTTCACGTTTTCTTCTACTTTCCTCTCTGGTCAATATCTGTATGCTACACCTTATTGCGACTTTCAATGATTTGCATGCATTTTCCGTAACCCATGACTATTTTCACTCTCGTTTTATTCAGTTTCACCTAATGTAATCAAATTTAAATTGATGTCTTAAAACATTCATTCAATATTCTTATTTGTTGTGTATCCTAATAAAACTATTCTAAGTGAACTGTACGCTCCTCAAAACTTTTCGTTTATCCAGGTTGATGAGGAGGAAAAGTATTCTATGTGTCACATAGAATAGTTTTCCGGACAGTGTAAGAACAAATAGTAAGCAATACTATTCTATGTGTCACATAGAATACTTTTCCTCAAGCGTATTCTTAGAATGATATTGTTCTAAATAACATTTTATCAATTTTATGGAGCATTAATTGAGTATTTGGGAATTTGAAGAGTCACATAACATTTACTGCCTTGCCGATCATGTTATGTGAGTAAAACAGTCAGAGCACAAGTATTTTTGAAATTAAGACGTTTTTTCCTTCTCCTGTAAAATTTCAAAATGTCCGTTAGAATAGTGTTCCTCTACACCGACTTTGCTTTAAAATTGCCAGTTTGAGTGACTTTGCTTTAAAATCGGTAGTTTGAATGACGTTGTTTTAATATTGCTAGTTTAAATGACTTTGCTTTTAAATTGATAGTTTGAATGACTTTCCTTTAAAAATGCCAGTTTGAATGACGTTGCTTCAAAATTGCTATTGAAAAACTATGCTTCAAAACTGCTAATATGAATGACTTTGCTTCAAAAAGTTGCTAGTTTGAATGACTTTGCTTTAAAATCGACAGTTTGAATGACTTTGCTTTTAAAATTGCCAGTTTTAATGACTTTGCTTCAAACCTGGCAGTTTGAATGACTTTGCTTCACAACTGCCAATATGAATGACTTTACTTTAAAAGTGACAGTTTTAATGACTTTGCTTCGAAACTGCCAATGTGAATGACTTTACTTTAGAATTGTTAGTTTGAATGACTTTGCTTCAAAATTGCCAGTTGTAATGACTTTGCTTCAAAATTGTCAATTTGAATGACTTTGCATCAAAATTGCAGCTTTAATGAATTTGCTTCAAAAGCAAAACATGAAACACTGTCAATGACCTCTCCCTGCGTATCCCTGGCCCATGGCCTCTGTCACTTTTACTTATGATCTAGACTATCACTTCCGGTTTGGCTCTTCGACCATCCTGTCTAGGCTCATATCAAAATAAATTAGCAACGCTCTAGGAGAGAGTTAAAGATCTAATATCTAGTCTATTATATTGATTATTCTACACTCTACCTTTTTGACTGACAGGCCCAGGCCTAAAGGGTTTTGTAAAGATGAAGGCAGAGGGAAATAGACTGCCTTACCTTCTCACCCATTCTTTAACTCTCACCCATGGCCTGATAGGCGTGCCGTTTTGGCGTGCAGTGAGAGCGACATGCTGCCTCAGTCTATTCGCATTTATTCCCCATTCCGCGAATCGGCTTCACGCGAGTAACTTCAAAACAATAGATATTAGCCTTATCTATTTCTTAACATGAAGAAGAAAAGTAATAAAGAAATGTCCTGTGCAGATGATTTTAGACTTATTTCCTGAAGACAATACTCTAAATTGTCCAAAAAGTAATTATTTCTTTGAAATTATTGTTATTATTATCATTATTATCATCATCATCATCGTTATCATTATGATTATCATTAGTATTTGTAGCATTATTATTACAATTATGATTATTATTAAATTGTCTGGCTCCTTATTCTTGTTTCTAACATCCCTGATCTGATTTTTTTGAGATCCCTAAGACCATCCTCAAAAGATGAAGGACTAGATGACAATCATGATTTCATTTGATCATAATATACACTACAATTTATTGTATTCATATCATAAGGGTGAACTCTCATTACATTGTTTTGTTTTGTAACAATTGCTTTCTTACTATGCAAATGTGAAATGTACAGATCTAAATAAAATTCCAGTTCCAATATTATTCTAAAGCATTATGAAACACATATTTAATAATGAATACTCCATAATGGTATGTGAAATAATTATATCATTTATATGCTTGTAAAGGGCCATTTTACTGCCAATGTAGATGGAGAATAACAGTAGGAGGTAAATTAAAACAAGAGTTTAGGAAGGTTGATAACATCTGAAATTGATATATAGAGAGAGATAGATCAGAAGATAACACAATGATTGATCAGATTTAGAGCACATTATCAGTGTAATTCTATAACCATCTAACTTCCAATTTTTTAGGACCATATTTTTTGTGTGAAAACTACAGAAACACTTCATCGGCATTTTCTGTCAAAACCATGAGGTGATTCTGCAAAAAACACTGTGGTTTTATCAAAACTTTTAAATTCATTATTTGCATAAATATAATAATTGTTTCAGGCTTTTTTGAGTCTGAATAGCTTTTTGGCTCTCCTGGAAAAAAAAGAAAAAAATGAAGATTAGAGAGTTACAGCGACGATATAGCCACTTCTTGAAAGACAGCAAAATCCCAATATGCCTGAAAAGGAAAATCATGGACACAGTCACTAAGCCCTCATAGCACAGAAAGACACAGAAACATATACCCCATGAAATAAGAGGAAAGGAACCCAACAGTAACACAAAGAAGTAAGGAAAGATCACGTTTGAATATCACAAGGAAAGACAGGGTCCAGCTTGTGGTAATAAGATCAAAGATAGGGTAGATATGAGAAAATGAGTGGATATTGGGCAGGACATTAGGCCAGAATGGAAAACATGAAATGGACCAAGATGATTTCACAGAGTGGGCACCCTGAGGAAGCAGAGGATGAAAACAAGAGCAAGGGAAGATGGAGAAATTAAATTGAGAAAGTGGATGGAAGACAATGGATGAGAGTGGATCAAAATCAGACTTAGTAGCCAGAACTGTGGAGGCCACCGTAGAGCCGTGGCTTGACAGGCTGAGGCAAGGCAAGGCAAGGCACAGGGCCATTTTAGTCGAGTCCTATGAAAGCTGAGATGGAGAAGTTCTCATAACCCTCAACTCACCAGAGCCTCTACCTGTTTTTCTCTGCCTTCCAATCAAATTTCTGTAGTTTTTGACTTTATTCAACAGACTGCTTACCTGTCTCCTACAACGCCTTCTACGGGCCACATTCCATCATCAGTGTGAAGGTCATTTGTGTAGTAGACTAGATAGCCTGTAATTTGGCCATTGGGGCGGGCAGGTGGTTGCCAATTCAAACTGACGGCTAATGGATCAGACTCGAGGGGAACAGGTGTCACGTCTCTCGGCTCTGTGTTTGGTGCTGAATTGAAATTGGGTGGGAGGAAATATTTTCATTTATGAATAACAGCAAAAAGTGCCTGTCTGCATGAAGTTCATCTGTCCAACATATCAATTATATATATGACAAAGTACATTGATCATATATTTATTTGTCAAATACAGCCCAGTACTGTTAATTCAACATTGTCCGTCGTCATCAAAAGTTTTGGATAAGATGGTTTGTCAGATTAACGACTTTGACTGGGAGATCATTTTCCATCCTTTGGACAAGGCCCCATTATGGGGATTCTCCTTTACTGCTTTGATAAATCTGTGGTCAATATTGACAGAAGACTTTGTTTCCCTGGCAAAGATGTTAGGTGCAAGCGCATCATCTAAAATGAGCAGTCAAATTTATAAGAACAAAACATCTACCATCATGTGTTCATCTTACGCCACTGGCAGCTTTTCTGTGTTCGGAAATGAATGGTGTCAATCTAAAAGTTCCATTAAGCAAGCAATGACATTTTGAGTGTAAAACACCCACACTAGCATTATTGAACTCATATATCTACACCCTTTACAATAACCGACTGGCTGCCATTGTCGGTAAAGGCAAAAGGCTGACGTCGCCTGCGCTCATATGGTCAAAGACAATTGTACCCATTTTCATTGTGCCTGAACATCAAATAAATTGACAAGTCCTTGCTATTCTTGAATGGATTAAAATTAATGTCATGAGTAAGGAAATGAATAAGTGTTCTTTTGGCCTCGAGAGAACAAAATGTTTCGGATTAAAGAACAATATTGCCATTATAAAGTACTAAACTGTTGAGAAAATGAGTGTCGACGAGGTAATAATGAATTCAAGATTTATTCAGGCCAAAAACATTATGCCAAATTTGACATGTCGGCTAAATGAGGAAATTTACCTTTCAATAACATAAAACTAACTTCTCTACATCTTTGTCTGAAATGTATCTCTCCATACTTTGTAGGCTGGATGAATTTCTTCTCCCCATGTATTTGCCAATTAAATACATGAAAAGGTTGGCTTCTCTTTTTATTTGTAAACTACGCAAAGTGCATCCCTCCATATACTTGCCATTTCCACAAATCATAAAATTAATTTGATAACTACAAAAAGCTTATTACACCATGTATTTGTCAATTACAAAAGTGACATTGTTTGTTTCTATATATATTTGAATACCATACAAATTTGATCTCTCCATATATTTTTGCCCTATACACTTAATTCATAAATTTGTCAACTGCAAAACACTTATATATAGATTTGCAAATAATAAAAATGTATCGATATATTTGAAATTACATAATACTTGTTCCTCGATAGATTTTTCAACAACACAAAGCTTTTATTTCCATATATTCATCAAAGTTTATCTATCCATATAATAATTTGTAAATGCGTCAAAAGTTTATCTTCCTATAATATTTGTCAATTACCCATATCATCTCTTCATATATTTGTAAGCTTTACAATTTCTTTATCTACAAAATTAAGCTCTCGATACATTTTCAAAAACACAAAATGTACCTCACCATATATTTTCACCTTCACAGAGTTTATAAAAATTCTCAATTTGCTATTTGCAGTACGCCTATTTTTTATGATATAGACACAAGCCAGCCACGAGGTGTCTAAAATCAAGAATTTTGAGATTGCCTCATAGATTTTAACAAAATGTTTAAATATTCCTGAATGTAATCCTTTTCTTCTCCCCAACCCTCTCCATTCTTCTTCTCATCTTCCTCCTCCTCCTCCTCTTCTACCCTACTCTCTCCAACACCAGCTCTGTGTCCGAATGACACATGTGCAATATTTCAGCATAAATTGACCTTCACATTAAGGAATCTAAGTCAAATTTTACTCATCCAATGTCATGAATGGTTATTTCCATTCCCCCCTCTACCCATTCAGTGGGTGACCCAGTAACTCAGTTGGTAGAGCGGCTGACTGCCATGCAAGGTGGCCTGAGTTTGAAGCCAGCTGGGCAGGGGATTTTTTTCAGGGCCCCCTGTTCTCCTAGCAGTATAAGTGGATAGCTAGGTATTTATAGACTTGGCGGAAGTAAAGGCAGCGTGGAAAGCAATGGCAAACTACCACATTGTGCCCTATGCCTAGTATAATTAGGGCTTTACCCCTAAGTCCCCTATACTCAGTCATGGGTACAGGACTAACTTTACTTTGTGTCAAATCAGACAATCCATGATAACCAGAGATAACTATTCAGAAATCACGAGATTGAAATTTAGGGAGACAGTCAAAAAAAAAAAAAATTATTAAACTAAACATACGTGCTTCCTCTGTCTTATTGGTCACCATCATACTGAAGTCCGACTCTCGCCGACCTTTGATTACTTTTACCTTGAAGGCATACTTTGTGTTGGGCCGCAGTCCCTCAATATGGTAATTGAGATCCGTAGCATTAATAGTTCTGTGGAGAGGGACACTTTGTATTCAAATTTCATTGCAGAAATTTAGTTCTGCCTAGTAGAAATGTGAGAAAATAAAAATAAAAATCCATACTCCTACTTAGAATGATGACTGACTGACTTGTATTAGAAATTGACCACACTTTGGCAGGTATTAATTTGAACGATGGAAAAAATGACTGTTGTTGAGGTGATAAAATTCACAATAAAAGTAAGTCTCTTCTTTTCTTAATATCTCCTTCCCCACTACAAAAATGTGAAGCACTGCTGCTTTGTGTTTGGAGTGAGACTTCATTTTAAGGGTTATAGCCATTTTGTCTGTTGAGCATAGAATCTTCCTTATTGATTTAATTGATACTCAGGATAATATTTGGTAACATTTTCAACACAGGATGGGTCAGGACCTCTAAAATGGTGTATTTGACAAGATTGAAATCCATGGAAATTGAACAGCTACAAATGTCAAGCCTAAAAGCAAGACAAAATATTGCATTAAAACAATTAATAAATAAAAAATAACAATAATATCAACATACACAACAAATGATCAGGTCGAAACAAAACAAAAATTGATTAAGACATCAATGATAAATACTGACTTTAAAAAACAAGCACAGCCCCAATAAAAACAAAGTATATGATAAAAAAAATAGTACGATAAAGGAACCTGATTACATAAGCTGTAAGATAATCAGTGATAATCAGGTTCAATATAATCTGATCATTTTTGATCTTTCACTATATTATATTATATCACTTTCATATCTAAATGACATTGTCGATTACCCAATTTTGGCAGACTCAAAGGCACAATGAATTTTCATTCATGTGCATCTAGTTTTCACACAGTTATAAACAAGAAAATTAGTTAAAAACACATGATCTTAAGGTAACTATCATTTACATTATTTAATAAGAAAAGATTCTGTAATATGATCAATGGGAAGAGTCACAACCTTACTCATAACCTTTGAAGCAAATAAAAGTAAAGGATTCATGGATAGCGCAAGATAAGGACATTAATAGGACACAATAAACTGACAATTGATCTTGATTTTGTGACCTTTTCCAGGTTTTAAAATACCATCAGATATAAAAACAAATTGGAAATGCAATTGTTAAGGAGGGATTGTGGGTTATTCTTTTATTTATTCATTTATTTATTTATTCATTTATTTATTTGTTTATTTATTTATCTATTCAAATATTCATTCATTCATTTAAATATTTATTTATTTATTTATTTACATAAATATTTATTCATTTATCTATTTACTTATTTACATTTACTTTTTTGTTGTTGGAGTAATTTCCTAACTTTAAGCCTTCACTATTAGGGCTATTACTTAGAAAAATAACTGCAAACCAACTAAATCTCAGAAGAGGACGAGGCTAGACCAGTGCATATGCTAACTTAGAAGTTTCTACAAAAAAAAATATAAAAAAATATGCAGATTTGATGGGAGCAAGCAGAAGGGTGGGGGTTGGAACTGATGCTGGGACAGATCCCCACACACAAGGAATACTTGGGAGATCTGTAGATTACATCCAAACTCATATTAAGAAGAAAAAACCCAACAAAAAAGAACAAAAACAAAATAAGATTTCTTTCATACAAAAATTATTTAAAAAAAACAAACAACTCAAAACCAAGCAAACAAACAAAAAACCTAACAAAAAATCCAAGGCTATAGGCAACTAAGTACACAAATTGCTTACCTGAAATTTTTGTTTCTGCCATTAGCTGGACGGTAAGCAATAGTGTAGTAGCGGTTATCAGTGATTTTTTGGTTTTTGCTAAGAGAATTGTCTGCCCATTGCAATAAGATGGTCTCTGCTGACAAAACATAGGCATTGACCCCTACAGGGGGCAGCATTGGAGTGGCTGGTTCTTCAGCTGATTTATACAAAGTTGAGGATGAAAAGAAAAGAAAACAACATAGGTCATGAGTATTTGTCACTGAAACATGATATCACTGACAGAACACCAATTTTATTAAAAGAAGAGTGTATGCATTTGAGATATTCATTTCTTTGGCCTAGTCGAATATGTAAAAATATATAGAAGTTCATTGCTACTTATTAAAAAAGACAAGAAAAAACAAAATCATATGAAGTTTCTCACCAATTGCCCTTCTTCAGACATACAGATACTGAGAGAAAACAAAAAACAAAATCATATAAAGTTTCTCACCAATTGCCCTTTTTCAGACAAACAGACATAAAGAAAAACAAAAAACAAAATCATGTGATGTTTCTCATCTATGTCTTTCTTCAGATATTCAGACATAATTTTCCCTTCTTCAGACATACAGATACATGGAGAAAACAAAACAAAATCATATGAAGTCTCTCTCCAACGCCCTCCTTCAGACATACAGACATACAGGAAAAAAAAAATTATATAAATTTTCTCATCTATGCCCTTCTTCAGACATACAGACAGAAAGAAAAACAAAAAACAAAATCATATGAAGTTTCTCACCAATGCCCTTCTTCAGACATATAGACACACAGAAAAAAAAACAAAAAAACAAAATCATATGAAGTTTCTCATCAATGCTCTACTTCAGAAATACAGACACACACACAAACGCACATAAACACACACAAATAATATCAAGTGTCTCACAAATGCCCTTCCTCATTAACAGACATAAAAACAAAACAAACAAAAAACAGAAGTAAAAAAAAACCACCAAAAAAAAAAAAAATGAAATGAAAAAAATCTAAATTTACTCTTCTAACAGTTTTCATCTTTTATTTTCAGATCGG
>JAOWAY010139959.1:0-17115 GCA_028565895.1 Goniobranchus geometricus
GTAGTAGTAGTAGTAGTAGTAGTAGTAGTAGTAGTAGTAGTAGTAGTAGTAGTAGTAGTAGTAGTAGTAGCAGCAGTAGTAGTGGTAGTGTTAGTAGCAACAGCAGCAGCAGCAATAGAAGTAGTAAAAACAGCAGGTAGTGGTGGTTGTAGCAGTAGCAGCAGTAGTAGTGGTAATAGTAGTAGTAGTAGTAATACCAGGTTGAAATCCCCCAATTTTTGTTTTCACAGCTTTTCTTTCAGCCAATTCACATTGCTATTGTATCATCATTCTTTATTCATCCGTCCGTCTCTTATTCTTTACTTCTTCTTTCAATCACCCCTCTCATACACAGTCTTTATTGTGTCTAGAAATATCTATCATGCTCATCAAAATGGGAACAAATGATCAAAAATAAAGAGGTTGACACATATACTACTTAAATATGGCACTTTTATTCTCATATTACATTTGGACCATGATGCAATTTTTCTAAAATGACGAGCAAATCACTTGCAATAATAGAGATTTTTGTTCATTTGGTGGGTTATTTGTTTGTTTGTTGTGGAAGGTTTGGCACTGTGTCATATAGCCATTTAGGAGTACCACACCCCTTTCCACCTAACTCGAGAACTGAGTTGTTATGTCAGGACCTAAGCGATCTAATATATCTGTGCAAATATCAGGTCGCCTAGATTAGGACCCATCCCATGTCTTATCAGCCCATAAAGAGGTGCGGTTTGATCACGACCGGATCATCAGATGGTGACGATGACTGTTTATTTGGGGTTTTCTGGGGCTCGTTTTGACTACAAAGGTCATCTAAGCGGCCATGGAAAAAGCAAAACGATTTACAGACCAAAAACAAATATATCTGTCTGAAAAAATCCCAACCCAACTCATTAACAAAGGCCACGAAGCTCCAAATCCCACACTGCAAAAAACGCCCAGGATTTTCTACCCCTCCTTGTGTCCAGTTGTTGGCACCAAATGAAAGGGAAGTGCAGGAAAGCTTGTGATGGCAAATGTACCACGGGAGAGAATCTTTCCTTTCCGGCCTATTGCTCTTTTGGCCAAGGAGGGAGCAAGTTTGTGGTCTCACGCAGCCTACCATTTTTCACTTCTCTAAATTTAGTCTCCAAGTTTACGCATTTGGCTTAGTCACGACAAGATCTTAATCTACCTTCGTGATAGTTGTAAATGTTTTTATGAATTTCCAGCCGGGGATTTCTTTTTTAAAGGTTTTTTTGCCATTGCCATTCAACTTTTCTCTTTTCTCTCTTGGTTTGTTTCTCATCATGCAAAAATCATTGGGGAGGGGGAAGGTGGGGGGGAAGGGGAGGGGGGAGTTGATCTTGCAAATATTTCTCTTGTAGTGAGTGGTGCATGGCGATCTTCGGCTGTCAGGCACATGGAATTAAAACTTTATGCGTCACTAGGTTGGGATGTGGAGGAAAGGGCTGATCGAAGGTCATTTTTGAAATTGGTGATGTTCATTCTCTTGAGATCCTGGGATGTCACAGTTTTTCCACTTTCAATTCACCAAAAATGGCAAAATGATCTGAAATGCATTTGTCTTGGAGGGAGACTGACTTAATCCATTCTGCATCTGACAAAGCCACAAGCCAGTCAATAGTGTTCCAGGATGGGCTTGTCAGTTTGGGGTAATAGTCGTGTTAGATTGTGTTCATAGAGGACTGTACTAATTTCTTTCATTCCAGGAAAGGACTGTTTGTTGTGGTGAAGACTAAAATCACCTGTAATAATATTTCTGTGTCTACAAAGCCGAATAAGAAATGATGTCATGCGGGTAAAAACAAAAGTAACAGATGAAATGGAACGTGGCAGGCTTGAAAGATGACAGGCAGAAAGTCCAAGGGAAAACCAAAAAGAAGTTGGAGAGATGACATCAAACGGTTTGCAGGCCCAACATGGGGAAGGAAAGCGGCAAATAGAAACGAATGGAGAATTCTAGCGGAGGGCTACTGAACTTCCTGCAGTGAGGACACAGCTTAGGTACAAGGCACAGGTACAGGCCTGACAAAAGTTGAGGCCGTAACGATTTTCCTGAATTCATTGATAAATTTTATATATCCGTATCTGACTAGTTGTCAATAGAGACATGTGAGAAGAAGGGGAAAGTCGTATTACTTGAAGAAAACTTGAAATGAATAACAGTCACAGTGGAAAAGTGCCAATTTTTTTGTGTGTGTTTAATTTGCAGGGAAAGGAAGGCAAAGGGCCTCAAAAAGATGGGCCGATCTTCAGATTAAAATCAGGCACATGGGGACAAAAGATCAGAAAGTTTCAAGACAATACCGTAAAAATCTTAAAAACGATACATTTTGAATTGGTAGGAAAGGGGAGTAATTCTAATAAAACTGTCAACTTTTGATTTTCACATGGAAAAGATGTCCGTAAATTTTGTCTTGGATCTGCATGAATTTCAATTTTGTAGATTTCATAAATTTTGTATGAAAGGTCACTTTTTTATTTTAAAAGATATGGGGGGGGGGGGGGAGGAGTTGTAATAAGTTTTGATATGAACAGTACTCACAAATGTATGCAGCTTACTTTTTTCTTCGTCCTCAAACCTACGACCTATGCATGGGACACTCATCATCTGATGATCCGGTCGTGATCAAACTGCGTCTTTCTTCGTGTTGATAAGAAGCGGGATGGGTCCTGATATAACCGCAGCTCGGTTCTCAAGTTAGGTTGAAAGGGGCTCGGTGCTCCTACAGGGACATACTACGGACTACCAAACTTTCCTCAAGGAAACTAAAAAACCTTGGTATGTTCATATTCAGCCAAGATATAGTGTCGGTCCGTCCTTTACAAAGTTGACAATATTTGACATAACGTCATATGTTGAATATTACATAAGTTTTGTGCAAAAGTTGTGTGTAAATGACAAAATTTTCTTATGATGAATGTGATATGGAGTGGCTGCAAGCATATTCTCAGCCTCTAAGGATTTGTGCAAATATTTAAGAATATTAAGGAATGTGTGAAATCAATAAGTAGATCTATTAATATCTTCAGACTGTTGTTGTCATGATCAAAATAGGCCCAAAACTGGATTTTCATAGAAGAGTGTGTTTATGTTGTGCTTCAAAGAGTGTTTTTGAATTCAGACTTTTGATCCAATGCATCAGATTACAGGTTAATATCCCTGTACAGCTTATATAGCTACACAACCAAGACCAAAAGTGACATTAATAAAATACTACATAAGGTCGGTGCATCTCTCTAACGGGCTAACTTCATTTTATAATTTTTTTCAGGAGAGCCAAAAAAATCCTGTAGCTATTCAAACTCAACAAGCCTGAGACAATTATTTTATATATCAATAATCATTTAAGAGTTGTGCTTGGATACAACCACAGAGTTTTTTACAGAATCACCTAATGGTTTTGACACAACATCCTGATGAAGTATTTTTGTAGTTTTCACAAAAAAAAAAAGTCTTTAAAATTTCGAAGTTAGAGGGTCATAGAATTACACCGACGATATGTGATTGCTTACATGTAAGAGATCAAGGTGTTGCTTTCAAAGAACAAATACAGCGATATCAAAAGTAACAAAATATCTGCATGGGGATATATAACATAAAAATGGTTCAGATTAGAGGTATAAAGGAATAAAAAGAATCAGGTATAAAAGATATATCAAATGTTTACATAAATAAGGTCAGAGTGGCACAGAAGGTAGCCTGCTGGACTTGCAACCAAAAGGTCACTAGTTCAATTCCTAGTAAGAGCATTATGCTTTAAACTTTGAGCAATTTTATAAACACTCGTTGCTTCCTCAACTGTCCCTTCATGGGGTGAATGATGGTGTTGGACATTTTTGTTGGGGTTTTGTCATAACTATCACATGGCTTGTGAGTTGTCAACAAATGTAGCATTGATAAATTCTGTATTTCCACAGTAGACTTGAGCGGTTTACTTTCAAAAGAGGAGTTTTCAAACCAGAAATTCTGTTCTATATAGGGAATTTCATGGCGGGTTTTTTCGCAGTAAGAGAAAGAGAGATTTTTAAATCTGAAAAGTTGGTTATTACTGAAAAATGTTTTAGATTGTAAAAGTTTCTCATAAACGTAAGTGAATGTATGTAAGAAGTGAGATAAATAATTTAAACACATGTATGTTTATTTTATATATATATATATATTCTTATCAGACTTTTACAAGATGAATACGGGCACTAAAAAATAACAAACATAAAAGAGATCCATATCTGGCTTACGGCAGAGGAAAATAGAAATGAGTTGCCGAATTTAGCCCTCGGCTCCCCTAAAATCATCAAACCTCGTCTTCTCAGATCCAATGGCATCCTACATGTCAAAAATCTTGACTTGACTTGCTCACTGGATTGGACAAGACTTAGGGTGTGTGTGTACCGTGTGTGTCCAACATATTGCGCTGTGCATCCCTGATGTGTTTACACACACTAGTTGACCTCCACACAGTTACACATCGTGGGGAATGAGAATATTTGGCGGCCCAACGCTGACTTAAATACTGCCAAAATAAGTTTTGCCTGAAGGCTATTTAAGCTGCTTTCACTTGGCAGGAAATTTTGCCAGAAATCAAGGTCTTAGTTTTACAAAGCCTGTGGCCACGTTTCGGACATGTTGCATTGTGGGAAAAAAAATCCCCATTGAGCTGCCTTGAACAAGCAAAGAAAGGTAAAACGTTAATGGAGTATTATTTATATGGCAAAGACATTGAAAGGATGCATTTAAAAGATGAGATTACAGCAATTGTATTGAAAATAAAAAAATTAAACAATAAACAGGAAGATTATTAATGAGATTGAGCATTTTTTTTCAAATCAACAAGAAAAATTACATTGTTTTACACCTTCAGGGTAACAGAAAGGCTTGATTTCAACAACAAATGGAAGGGAAGGGATTGGTGACATTCTACTCTAGGGACATGAGTACTTGTTGTCAGTTAAGAAATGACCTTTTGTAATATTAAGTTGGGTTATAATGGAATACGCCCTTTTTATATATTGGAGATATGTGTGCCTTTTTTCAATCTCCGGGAACAATTCCTTGATTCAATGATGTTTGGTAGAGGAACTTGAAAATAGGTGTTAATTCGTGGGCAAATGTTTTGAGAAACTTTGCTGAAACATTGTCAGGTCCACATGCCTTATTTTCGATCAAATTTAGCATCAGTTTGAGAATTCCATCCTCGGATATTTGTATTTTCTCCATGCTTTTCACTTTCATCTCCGGTAGCTTTCCATTGATGTTTTCTGATGGGTCAGAGAAAATGGAAGAAAACTGCTCATTAAGGATGTTGGCCTTTTCTTTCGGGATTTGGGTGAGCTTCTCATAGTGCTATTCCCATGTTTTCTTTATTTTTTCTTTCAATGTAAGACCATAGCCGTTTGCATTTCCCTGTGTCATCTTCAATGATGTTCATGTACGACGTGTAAACTTTCTTGTATTGTTTCTGCGCTTCTCGCTTGATGGCTCAGTATTTTTTAAGCATTTTTTCAGAAAATGAGGATTTTGCTCTCTTGAACCACTTCTTCTTTTTCCTCAATACACATTTGGTGTTAGTATCTAGCCATGGTTTGTTATTCTGAGAGGGTGTCATTTTTGATTGAACATTTTTATCTTGAATCAGGAGAAGCTTTTCCTTGATGCTGTTCCACAGAAAGTCTATGTCCACATCTTCATCGTAAATGTCAAGAAACGATCTGCTTAATTCTGTTATCTCCTTTTTCATCGTCAGATTGTCAGCCCATTTCCAAAGAAATAGTTTATGTTTGGTTGGTTTTCGCTTAGGAGGGTTGACATCAGTATGTATTTTGTGAATGCTGTGATTGTTTAGACCTAATCCAGGATGTAGTTTGATTTTCTCGACAAGATTTGGGGAATTTGTGAAGAACAGGTTTAAGACATGTTTTTTTCTGGTTTTGTAGTAGTTCGTCTGATTGAGATTCAAGTTAATGTTTGCTTCTAGGAAAAGCTGATTTGTTTCATAAGTATTGTGGATATTTGTAAACGTTCCGTTCTCCCAGTCAATATTGGGGAGGTTGAAGTCCCCACCAATAAAAATTGTAGAGTTTCTATATTTTTCAACAATGTCCTGGATTTCAGCACATAGATTGGTGTTATAGGCCATATTGCTTGATGGTGGTCTTTATATTGAGCCTATTATTATTTGTTGGCTTCTCTGTCCTTGGATCTTACAGAATATCGCCTCTGTAGAATGGTAATTCAATGTTATGAGTTCACTCATTATGTTATCTTTAATTGCTATCATCACTCCCCCCGCAATTTTCTCAATTCTCTCCTTCCTGTAAATATTAACCCCTTTTGGAAAAACTGCATTTCTTATTTCTGGGTTGAGCCATGTTTCATTAGCAATCACTATATCCACCTTTGTATCGTCAAGCAGAATGGCTAGTTCCTCTTTTTTATTTCTAATACTTTGAAAATTGATTGCCAGAATTTTGAGTGAGTGTTTGATAATCAGCACTTTGGCAATTTCTGCTATTTTTAATTTCTGAATGATTTCCATTTTTTGTGCCATCCATTGGGTTACTTGTTTTTCCTCTGAGTCTGCTGTTGTTGATATATTTAAATGTTTAATTCTTTCAAGCACATCAATTGCCAATGGTGTATTGTTGTCTTTCTGTAGGCGTTGAAGAAACCAGGTAGAGTAAGTAGGATTCATTTTTTGTTTGTGTACGGCCTGTGTTGCTTTTTAAAAAAATAGGTGTGTCGTCAAGGCATTGCAATATAAAAAGTTTAGGTCCTACCTTCGTCTTGAAAACAACTCAACTCAGTATGGGGACGACGTCTCCGCTACAATGAATCCAAGTATGAAGGAATAAAACTATTGAACAGGCTCAGTAATATTGTTTAAAATGCGATTTTGATATTGAAAATATGAGAAATTTCCTTAAAATGAATATGACCGAGAAGCTGGTAAAAATATGAGTAAAACTGTTTAAAATGTATAAAAATCCGTTTAGTAAAGTTATAGTAGAATATCAAAAAAGGAAGAGAGCAATAAACATGTCTTGTCTGTCCAAACACTACACACAATCCATCCACATAGATAAGGAAGTCATTCACTCATTCCAATCAAAGAAGATCACTCAAGACCATCCAACCTTAGGAAACCATATCCATCCCCAAAGCCCAGTCATTAAATGCGACATCGGACTTTAGGGAAGAAAAAACGGTATACACTACTCTACATCCCAATAGATACTGATAGAGACACCTCTGGGAGTGTATGGAAAACGTGAACATGTGAATCCTAACCTTACCGCCACTGTAATCAAGTGAATGGCTATCCCTGATTGGTCACAGTGTCTCCAAGGCAGTAACCAAACAACCTTCCAAGACTTACAATATTTAGTAACGATGGCACAGTTAAGGAAACTGAAATTCAGTAAGACATATATTCACTAGCAATAGCATAATAAACTAATAGGGACACAGCAAGCTGATAGGAAATGTATGTCTTATCTATAACATGTAAGCACAAGCCTTTTACTGTTTGGAAAAAGAACAAGGAGAAGATAAAAGGAGAGGGCGTATAGATGGAAATAAGGAACATATGCCCTATGGCAACCCCATATTGGAATGAGCTTGAAGTATACTGTGATAGGTGAGACAGAGCTCTTAAATGTCATAGTCATCTTACTTATAATCAACTTTTTATTTTGGGATTAAATGATGATTCTTCCCACCTCACTTTTAAGGTAGATAGGTACATCACCAGAAAGAATTTTCTTTTACATATTTTTTGTTCCCAGGGAAGGCATAATGTTTTACACTGCTGACAACCACCCAGAAACATTTCCTTTGATTCAAGAATGCTTCGGTGAAGGGATCATGCAAAATATGGATCTTCTGAATCATGACATTGACTTATTGATCCAGAACACACCCTTACTTTCATTTCAGTATAGGTAAGAGCCTCATCCCTTTTTGTTTTTGTAATTCCCACAAGGATATGTCAGAGTAGTCAACTTTTGTTGGGTTTTTTTTCTTCATGACATTGAAAGTAGCACTGGCAGTAGAAAAATTTACTTTAGTTTTATGGGAGAAAGGTAGCAAAGAAGGCCAATGATCTCTTTGTCTTTCAATTGTCTCTCAACTTCTCTCTCTCAAGTATTTTTCTGCTGGTTTTCCTTTCGTCTTCTTTGTTCTGGTGCCAACCACAATGTCTTTAGGATGACTCATTCTATGTTTACATTCAAGACTTTTAGAGAAATGCAGGGAAAGAGGTAAAAACAGATAAACAGTACCCAGTGTAAAAAACAGAAATATATATCTTTTTATACCAGATTGTATCAGAGACTTCATATAAATTTGTCCAGAAAGACATATCTTATGTATTTTTTTTCATTTTACCTCATGTATGTTAATTTGTAAAATGCATTCAGGTTTTATGCTTACTTTGACTGATATTTGTTTCATTTTTGTTAAATTTTTGATAGGCTAGGTCTTTGTGGTGACCAGAGGCCATCAACTAACATTGTCCACTCATCATTGTGCCAGAGTCTCAAATCATCAAACTTCTTGAATCAGTGCCTGTCAGAAATTGTGAGTAGCAAAGATTTGTTATCACTTTTCTTCCTGGGTCTTGTGCAACTCTATCTGATACTGCGTCCTGGGTTTTTGCTCTCTTACCAATCATCTGATCACAATGATTACCGACATAATTTATTTACTTATTTATTTACTTTGATAAGCTTAAGCCAAACAATAGATAGGCATAAAAATGGAAGAGTGGGAAAGAGATTTACATGTCTCTATGCTCACTCAAAATGATACTGTGGTATGCGTATGAATGCTAGAATAAATTGTGTGTCTTTTCTTGTGCCCAGGCCGTCTCTGAAACGAAACCATCCATTCAAAAATGTGTCCAAGGTGCAGTCAATGCCATTTTATCTGGAAAGGTAATTTCCTTTTTTTTTTCTTTTTTTTTTTCACTTTTCTATGATTTTTTCCCCTTTTCCTTTCTTTTTTTTCTTTTTTTTTAAAAGAAGTGGCAATTCTAATTGTTTCTTTTAATTTGCAATCTTAATGCTCTATTTACACATTGAGCTTAATTTCTCAAACAGTAGATTAACAAAGAATTTTTTTTTTCCGTTCTTCATGTCTTTCTTTTTTCTTTTAACAAGACCTGACCTTCAGATTTCCATTTAAAAAATTATCTTTGAAATTTCATCATCATAGAGAATTTTATTTCTCACTCACCACTATCTGTTCACATAGCCTTTATGGGGTTTTTTTTGTTGTTGTAAACAAACATTTTTTTTTTTGTTGTTCACAAATATTAAAGAATTTACTTTTTTTTTTGTTGCCATTTTGTATTCGAATCATGAAGTCAGATATCACAAATTTTTTTGCCTCTCTAGACTCAAGCCTGTTTGACATTGCTGTCAGGTTCTTCAGCATGGGCTCCGTCAGAGGTAATAGAGGAATGTGAAGAGAGTACAGGAATTGGGCCAGCCGTTCAACACGCTTTTAATACTCATAGTGTAGACAGGTAGGTGCATTTGTGTGTTTTTGTGATTCAAGACCCGACAGCCACTTACACTCATTCCCCGCCACTATAAGATTAGGGAACAACATTCCGCTTCTGATAAATGCAGCAGTAAAATGGACTGCTTAAAAATTCTCTCCAGTCAACTACCCTTAGATACAGAGAGAAAAAAGTAGGTGATGTTACCCAAACAGTGATACTCAGTCTAACTAGTCTGTCAGTATATGAAAAAGAAGAAGAAGAAGAGGGACATGACCAAAGGAAATAATACTTACATTGCAAATTTTCTAGATTCAAATATGATGAAAAGTCTATTCCTGGTATCTGTTGGTGTTGTATTATCTTCAGTAGTAAGTTAAAATATATGAAATTCAAGAGCGCAAGAATGATGATCAGAAAAGGAATTTCATTAGAATCTTTAAGAGAGATCATGCATGGCATAACACCAGAGGCCTCTAACAAAGGCATCCAAATTTTAAGTTTCAGGTCCTTAATAAATTTTTCTCACATGCATACTTTATTAAAAATATTGGTTTACTGTTCAGGGTGCACGGTCTTGTCCATGATTAAAATAATGGAGAATCTTATAAATAACCAATAATATTTTGAAATAATAAATAGA
This sequence comes from Goniobranchus geometricus, assembly GCA_028565895.1. Lineage (NCBI taxonomy): Eukaryota > Metazoa > Mollusca > Gastropoda > Nudibranchia > Chromodorididae > Goniobranchus > Goniobranchus geometricus. The sequence goes on from JAOWAY010139959.1 coordinate 10,138, forward strand.
TGAAGATATCACCCGATCTAGATTATCGAATTTAGATCTAGGGAGATCAATTTCTATAGTTTGAATACCTATCAATCAACAATCCAGATTCTAGATCAGTCTATAGAATTTACCCCTGTTGCTTCTTGGACCCAGATGAAAATGGGTACAGCTTTGGCTGGAAAAGTATTCTGCAATAGACTCATATCCTGTTCAGAGAGTGATGGATGAATCTGTCAATGTCCACTTCATGCTGTAGAAATCAGGATAAGCTCTTGCCCAAATGAGCCAATTTGGATTGAAAAGGACTACTACTACATCTTTCTCCCTCCCCTCCCCCTCCCCAGGAAAAAACAAAGAAAACACAAGGCATTAGCTGGCTAGTCATAAGACTAACATTAATGGGTTGCTAGGTAGATCGAGTCCTAGGCTTTTAACCCTGATAATTCAGAAGCGTTTTTAGAAAAGATACCTGAGAGTCTCCCTTTTTGTGCTGATTTAAGACAGGAGTTATTAGCCTTTTGATGATTCCAGACCCCCAATGAATTGTCCTGTATGCTCCCTTAGCCCCTTTACATGAATAATGAATTGAAGCAAATAAATGCCAGTACCCAGAGGTGGAGTCCCATACCCCCAGCATTTGGTTTTAAGGTCAAAAAAATATCCAGCAGGTATGTATACACCCCCTTTTAAAAACCCCTGATTTAAGATGACAGAATATTTTTCACCCTAAGACAAGCCATTTAATTTTCAAGCCTTTCTTCATTGTTACAGAATTCTGGTGGTCCGAATGATGTCAAGAAATCCCCCGAGTGATACTAGCCTTGAAGACCTAAAAAGGTAGGTTTGCACTCAATTTTTCAACCAGACAAGTTTATCAAAGATATTAAAGATCTTTGTATCTAATTCACCAAAAGCTTTTTAAGCAAATTCTATCATAAAGTTAATCATTATTGACCTTTGGATTAAATGTGATGACTGATTTGACTTGCAGGACAAGGTGGGGAAAGGCAGGATTCTGTTTGCACAGCAATTTGTGGGTTGAGCCTGGAAAGGGGAACTTATATAGAAGGTTAGGTGTGGCTTTGCTGGGGTTGGGGAGAGAGCAGTATCCTCATTGAGGCATCAGGGATGAGGCATGTTTTTAGTGACACTCCCTGACAATTAGGGAGAAAAAAAGGGGCTATTAGGATTTGTATTGCCTAAAGGTGAAATTTTTAATCCTCAACATAAATATTTGAATGAAAAATAAATAATAAAGCATAATTCAATCTTGTTATAGTTCATTGTTTGAGTGCTTTAAAATATTGTCCTGTTTTAATTACCTTCGTGATAACTGGCTTGATCATCAGCAAATTCAATGTCTGAATAAGAATCACCTTGATAGGGATGAAAACTATTAAAAACATCCATTACATGAAGTATATCTTATAAAACCGTCAAATGCTTTGAATTGACATTAAATAGTCAAACTAAAATAGCTTCATCAGTTCTCTGAAGTGTAAGCATGTGGTAGTAAAGCAGTTTTAAAGGCTGGAGAACTGATAACTTTGTATCAGGTCTAAATTTGATGATTGTCAAAGTCAGCAAAGGGTGGAAGTGGTGGCTTGTTTGACAATTGTCAAAGTTCGCAACCAGATTAGTGAAACGAAATTCCGAAGATCGTCGCATTTGGCACATAAAGTGTTAAAGTTTTGTCTCTCAATTAAATCAATTGCTTACTTCATTTATTAATTTTTTGGGTGGTTTTTTTTTGTTTAGTGTATTACAGGTAAATGTCACTTGGCCTGGGTTGAAAGAAGCCACCCCCGAGGCTGGTCAACAGGAATCCTCTTTCAATAGCAGTGTTCCTGAATGTGCCTCCTCAGATCGAAGATCTGTGAACATTGAATTTCAGAAGGTAATGTATTGATATACACTGAATATCACATTGTGCGTGTTCTTCTAAATTGATACTGAATAAGAATTCAAGGTTTCTTCCCTATTGATGGTTTATCTTCCATGTAGTGTGAATGTTTGTCAAACACACATACATATTCTCTCTCTCTCTCTCTCTCTCTCTCTCTCTCTCTCTCTCTCTCTCTCTTTCCTTAACAAATAAAAGTTAGACTACAATGTTTAGAACTTTCAGTAAAAGTAGACTGCACGACCCAGAAGATGAAAAGCCCAGCCGTCTGTTCTTATCCTGACATCTCTACGCGTGTTATCTTTATTTCATCAACACAAGCCACTTCCGGTCAATGGCCGTTTGGCCTTTTCGTCTTTTCTCCCTCGATTCCAGTGTCAGACTGAGGGTTCAACTCTTTCCCAATGTTCTTTAAAAAATTCCAATCAATATTACATTGGCGTGATACCTAGACTAAGCATAGGAAGATGAACGAAAGCAAGGGGCGAATAACTAACACCTGTATTGTTGGGTACATCAAATATACGCAAAATATAGCCGAAATAAGAGATGCTCAAAGTGCAACGCATTTACTCTTTGATAAAGTGATACAAAATACTACCAGTTCGGATGAATCTAGATAAGGGATCTCCAAACTACGGCCTGCGGGCCAAATTCGGCCCCCCAACAGCAACAACAAAAAATGTGTCCTGCCAATTTCAGCCATCTTTACAAAAATATTGATAATACCATTATTTCTGAAAAGAACAAAGGCATCCATTTTGTAAGAACTTGGAATAGAAGGGGAATGGCTGGTGAAGACTCCATAAAGAGAAAACTTTTTTATGTTGGTCACATCAAATGGCATGAAAGTTTTGAACGAACCATCTTCGAGGGAAGACTGCCAAATAATAGATGTGAGGAAGACCAAGAAGACGTTGGAGCGATGACATCGAGAGAGAGAGAGATGGAAACAAATTTGACGAACCGCAGTAGTATGAACATTCTCAATAGGAAAATGCAGGGTGAAAGTAATTTGATTTGCCAGTTGTATTCTAACATCAAAGTCCTCAGAGCAAAGAGGGTATTGGTCAGAAGTAACATTGCAAGGCTGAACTTTGCACATTTACCATCTTGGCAGCATCTTAAAAATGAATGCAAGGAGAGAGACTTCCAAAATGAATTGCGGATGAAATCCTGTCAGACCTCCTACAGGACCAATTCACGGATTGATTTCCAGACTTCAATACCAAAGCTGATATCATAAGATTCAGAATGTTTTAAAAACCCATTTGAATGTTATGATAAATTTTTTGCCTTTGGATTGCCAGATGGAACATATTGACATCCAATCCAACGATGTGTTTAATAGTTCTCGAGTATATCTGATAGAATCGGGGACTCTACTCCACAGTCCAAGTGAGCTACGGAAGAAATAATTCGGGTGATTAATCATAATTCTACCAATCACTGCAGGCCGATCCGTTTCCAACCTTGAAGAAAACTGCCAAAAGTATGTTTCATGTTTTGGTAGAACTAACTTGTGAGAACAAACTCTTTTCATGGTGAGGTTAGTAAAGTCAAAACATTGGGCAAGTTTAAGATAAACACTTAAATGCCTTATTGATGTTGGGAAGCTCAAAGCTTTCGCCTGAATTTGACGTGTATATGAAAAATAAGAAGTTGAATCACTCTCAAAAAGATTGTAATGACTTTTACTTTGGACAGATTGCAAAAAAATAGCGGTGTATATTATTATATTTTCTGTACATACATCATACTTCTTACCCTCCAAAATTTGGAAAATATAAATTTGGCCCGTGGAGGCAAAGGTTTGGACACCCTTGATCTGAATCAATATGTGGATTTATATAAGTTAAGTATATCTGCGTTTGTATGTTACATTGTAAAGACCATTACTGGCAGGAGTAAGATATTTTTCTGTTGCAAATTCTGCAATAGGTGGAATCATAGCTCTGACTATTTAAAACATGAAAGCCAGTCTTTGGTGTTTTCTGCGAAGTATCAGATCAGGGAAGTTAAAGTCTTGAAGCAGTTGAGCAACGCAACGCAGCCAGACGTTCCGGCGCAGAAATTTCCGGAAATGAAGCGATCTTCCTGTCATTGGATTCTTCCTCCTGATGGGAGTCCCACACTACAACTCCACCTATTGCACACTATAGCGCTACTAAGTAAAAGGAAAGACAGGATAAAACAAATATAACGTTTCGCACCAAAGTCCTTCTGAATCTGGATCTGGATGGTTAGGCTGAAGTGATAAGCAGTGGCTTTTCTCAGCGGTCCATTTTTGGACAGAACAGCTTTATGAAGAATCTCTGTTTGAACTTATTTAGTGATGTGGCCTTTACAGTAGAATCATCGAGAGAATTCCAATCAGTTTTGGTTTGGATGGAAATAGAGTTTTTGTAGTTTGTTTCGGGTTGTTTGGGTTGTTTTGTTTTTGCTTTTCTTTTTTTTATGACTGAGGTATGTTGTAGCAGTTCTTGTCATTTGTTGCGTAAGTCCTTCCTCAAATACAAATAAACAGGACAGAGAACGACAGAAAAAAGTAGAAGAGTACATCAAATATATTTAAATGAAATTTGAAAAAATAAATAAATACATACATATATACATAAATAAATAAATAAATAAATAAATAAATGAATGAATAAATAAATAAATAGATAAATAAATAAATAAATAAATATTTATAAATAAATGAATAAATAGATAAATGAATAAATAAATAAATAAATCAATGAATAAATAAATGAATAAGTAAATAAATAAATGAATAAATAAATAAATAAATAAATAAATAATAAACAAAACCTCTAATGTCCCTGGGCAGTTTTCTTTCCGTTTTTTCTCGAAGGAAGACTGAGAGAAAACCCTAGCGTCAAGTCGCAGAGCGGCACCGCCATTTGCAATAGGGCTCCAACTCACACAGTGACCCATGGTACCAACGTAATTATTCATATCAATAAACCATATGTTTTGAGAGAGCTTTATTTTTTGTTCGTTTGTTTTCTTGTTGTTGAAATTACTAACCTTTGTATCGCAGTCTGTCCTTCCTGCGTCTACAAAACAAGAAGACAGCCACTAGAACGGAGAACAGAAAGACGACAGCTGCACTGACAGGCACCATGAGGTAAACGCGCTCGTAAAACTCTGCCTCCTGTTTGTGTAGGACTTTGAGCGGCTTGATGGTACCTGGAATGGTAAGAATGGGGTCAATAGACGTAATAGTGGAGGTACAAACTATTTGATCTAGGGTCTAAATAATGCTCTGAAGGCATTAACTTAAAGTGACAGAAAACAGGACGAAACTGTGGAAAGAGGAAGAGGAAGGAAGCTCCTGAGAGTGATGTTATTATCATCAAAATCATCACCATCATCATCACCATCATCATCATCATCCACGTAATCATCCGCATCAACGTTGTCATCGGTCGGCGGCGTCATCATCATCATCATCAGCTGCAGCAGCAGCAACAGCGTTACAATCATCATGACTGTCATTATCACCATCACCATCATCACCTTCCCATCATGGTAATGAACTGTTACTCCCGTACGTATTACCTGTGAGTATGTCTTTCATTTGCACCGCTTTCCCTGTCTGACTATTACTCCTTGTGAGTTGTGTTTTGGTCCTTGAACTTTGGTCTTCCCTTTACCTGGTAGTGGGAAGGGCAACGACACCTTCATTCTGCCCAGGCCGTAGTTCGATGACCCCCCACCCCCAATACTCCTCCTCATCATCATCGTCATCACCATGTAATAGAGCGTGGCTTTTGGGGACCAACTTGGTTGAAAATTGTATTCTATACGCACTCAATTGTTCTGTATTTGCTATCTATTATAAATGTTCCTATCACCTGTCTGTCTGTCTGTCTGTCGGTATGTATGTTACCAAACTCCTCCGCTCATAAACAACCAATCTTGGCAAACAAGGTATGGAATGAAAGCTCTCACTCCAAGGACTGTATGTTGGAAATGGTGTTTGAATTAAGATAAGAACAATTTTACTAAACAATATTTTCCATTTGAGTAAGACCAACGAGAGGAATGCTCAGATAATCGCTATGCGATGCAGGCAGGGCAGCCGAGCGAGGCATGTATTCACAGTCCAGACCGAGACATACACAACCACCTGTGTGCTATGGCGCCCCACCTGTGTGTTACCGAACTCCTCTGCTCTTAGCACAGTAGGTATCGAATCAAATCTCTCACTCGGAGAATGTGAAAGAATATAAATAACATTTGAGATTTGCAGCCAAAAAGCTGTTACGGACCACTTGTTTATAAAACAGGCAGATTACCATAAAGAATTGAGTGCTTAAGAAATCCCGTTCATATATAATATATTTGGGAATAGGTGGCCCAATAGTAAAAGAGTTTCTCTTGGCATCGATGGCTCCTGGGTTCAATTCCTTCAAGAGACTACTTGTGTTTTTTTATCCTTACGAAAATAAAAATTTACTCTAATTACTTTACTCGACTCAGGTGTTAAATTAGCACCTAACATTAGGCTGGCATTGCTGTCTGAAGAGGCTAGCTACACTTTACTGTCTATTTTACAAAGGGTAAGCCCGCAACAAGGATAAAGTGTTGTAGAGCGCTTTAGGACTTTTCCTGAACGGTGGTAAGTACGCTATAAATGCAATTTTTATCTTTATCTTTCAAAGATACTTACTGCCAGAGAAAGTCAAGGTGCCAAATTTAAGATGTGAGGCAGTAGAACCGGCATCACTGTGAGCTGTCACATCCATCACATACCAGGTAGCTGGTGACAGGTCTTGTACGATAAACACAGTCTGGAGACGGAATGGAGATTTGGTCAATTCATTGATGGAGTAGCATCGTATTATCTTTAAATGATTGATATTCTATCTCCATCTCTCTCTCTCTCTCTCTGTTGGCAGATCTGTTTGTCTGTCTCTGCGTGGCTGTATTTCCGTTTGTCTGTCTATCTGTCTGACTGTCTGTGTCTCTCTGCTTCTTCGTGGGTATGTCTGTCTGCCTGTCTGTCTGAATCTGTCTATCGATCTCGTTCTCGTTCTCTCTCTCTCTCTCTCTCTCTCTCTCTCTCTCTCTCTCTCTCTCTC
>JAOWAY010139960.1:0-10665 GCA_028565895.1 Goniobranchus geometricus
AGAGAGAGAGAGAGAGAGAGAGAGAGAGAGAGAGAGAGAGAGAGAGAGACACACACACACACACACACACACACACACAGAGACAGACGGACAGAGATTTCTTTGATTAAACTGAAACTAGTATGACAAAAATCTTAACTGGAATGTGTATTAATCCGATTTATCACTTGATCAGCTATACATTAGAAATCAATGACAGTATTGAACCTGAGCACTATATATATACACTGAATCCACAACTGTTCATATTCATGCTTCTTTTTCTGAAAGAAATTTTTTCTTCTTCTCTTTCAGAGACAAATATCTTTTTTGTAAACAAGACAGCTGGACTTGGAGATTTGCGATATCGACAGTGACGGATATGGCATTCTCAAAACTCTTTTGACTAAATCTTAATGTCTGTGGAACTAAAACACCAAAGAGATTGATTGGATTGCTTAAAGTGAAACGACTGCCTTTGTTCTCATCTTTCACTGACTCATCATTGGTTAATTTCGTAGACGTCTGACCAGAGGATTTTTCTACTAATTCATATGCATCCTTGTCTTCAGGTGTCTTCTTTCCCCTTTGCCGTAACTCTGTGCTTCTGTCTTTCTCGTCTTCATAATCCTTTCCACTGTCCTTTTCCTTTTTCTTGGAGGCGTATGGTTTGCATTCAAGTTCAAATACCTTGAGTTTGCCATGTGGATTATCTGCATTTTTATCTTCAGAGTACTGATCAGAAAGTTCATCGGAATTTGTCAACAGAGTAACAGAACGCGAACATGAAATGTCTGCATCAAGAATTTGGTCTGCATCAATCCTCTTCACACCAATGCTGTATCGAGATCGGGACAGCTGGAAATATCCATCTCTCATTGCCTGTAAAGATAATAATAATAAGAATAATGATGATATAATGAAGTATCGCGACAACATTAAGACGTGATCTAAAGATATTACCAGATTCTGATGCATTCCAACTAAAATCAATCTCCAACCTTGAAAAGTTGTGACACAAAGCAGAAAATCAGACTGAATGGAAACACATTGTACCAAATTAATGTACAAAGCAGCCAAGGTGGAACAATCGGATAACTGTTCAACGCCTAGGCCATAAGTCAAGACAGTCATAATAAAGAATGGATAAAATACTTTTAAACAAGGGATGGTTTTATTCCTTAAAAAAAAAAAAATAGTAAGCAAGTTATATCTACTTATAAAAGTAAGCTGATGATCTGAATTCCTTGATACCTTTTGTTTACTTTCCTTCATCTTACTTTTCCTTTTTATTAAGAACTGGTAATTTGAATGAAATTATTTTTAACATTTTAATTTCCAGAATAACAAAAAAAAAGCCCAAAAAACAATCAAGTGCTTAACTTAATTTGGTTTATTTCAATTAAACAAGAGCTTTAAATTATAGGCAAAGTAAGTATATCTCTGTATAACAGTATAAGGTAATTCAAATTACAATTCTCTCAACTATAATTTGAATGTCTATGCAACACAGCATCGCCAACATGGCAAAATGGTGCTACTTTGCTGGAAGCCACAGATTCACCTGACACATCTCGTTGGCAACCACTGTAATTTGATACCAACCATGTCTGAGCAGCTCAATTTCTCGATGATCCAAAAGCCATTTTAGCCTATTTTCTAACCTGCGTTCTACGTCATTGTTCTTCCACTTTTATATTTTTCAAGTTTTTAAGAGAAAATTTCGTTTCTACCTTGTTCATTCGTGAAATAATTTTCAAACCCTAGAAAAGTGAAGGACGTTTCTACATGTCCAAGCAATTTTACCCCAGAAGTGCGAGAGGACACACAGACACACATTTATATATATATTTGCTATCTTTGTTTTGATTCTTTTCTATTTCTGAGCATTGTTCATTTTTATTCATTTTTCCTTTGCTTCATTGCATTTTCTCTTCACTTCTTTATTCAACATTTTATACTTTTCTTCATTCGATTTTGCCTGCCTTGGCTCCTTCATTAATTCCAGTATGTCATTTGTAATCCATTTTTTATGTTCTTTTCTAGGTCTTTTGGGAATATTTTCTGTTATAGCCTCACTGATCGATTCTTTTATCTTATCCCACATTTCCTACACATTAGTCATGTTCTTAAGAACTTGAAATCTATTCTTGACATTAACAGCAAAGTTACCTTTAATCTCCTGGTTGGTCTTTAAGAGGTCTATTCCAAATTTTGGATGTTCGGACATTTTCAGTTTCTTTAGTTCTATTTCTATTCTGCACACGACTGGTACATGATCACTGTCACAGTCTGCTCTTGACATTGTTTTTGCTCATTTAACAGAGTTTCTAAATCTCTTTTGTACTAGTATGAAATCTATCTGGTTTCCAGTTTGATCCCCTTGGCTAATCCATGTACATCTTCTTCTATGGTGGTTTTTGTACCAGGTGTTCGCAATGAAAAACTTATTTCTTCTACACCAGTCTATGAGGTGATCTCCCTGTTCACTCCAACAGCCTAGGCCCCATGGACCAACTATGTCTTCATTACGCTCGTCTCCTACTTTAGCATTTGTCATGTTCTTAGTTCATCTCTGCTAGTAAGGTTTTAAAAACGTTAAGAGAACAAGAACTACTACATAAAAAGTTTACAACGTATAGGGTTAAAGACCAGGAATAATAACTAGAAGAGTTAGGTTACATAGAACTTTTATTAGAAGTCTATGTCTCGATATAACAATAGTAGTGAACACTAGGAGAAACGGTAAATAACAATTATTAATTAACTCACATCAAATCTTATTCTAACATACGTACTGAACTAATTCTAGATCTTTCATTCACACGAAGGGCAACCCATATATTCACGCACCCAAACCAGAGTATTGAATCACTTGTCCATCCACGAACTAGGAAAGGGAAAAACTATCACCCAACACTGCTGCATCAGATTCAAGGATCCATTCTACCGGAGGGAACAGGGACACAACTAAAATGATCAGTCAGTCTGGACTGACACAAGATCCGACCCAAAAGAGACGACTCCCGCCAAGGTATTACCTCGGCTTATATGCTACTTCAGCCCGGAAGTAGGAAAAGGAGGCTAGAAACAAAAGTCAAGGACAGGCATCGCAAAACGAGGCCACAAGCAGTGTTTAAAAGACAATCACGAGAGTCGTGAAGCCCGTGGAAAGGGAAAGGAGGGAAGAACAAAAACCCGTGGGCCACGACGCATGTCATGAAAAGGGAAAAGATAGAACACCTGCTTACAACAGGAAAAATCACAGGAAAGAGTCTTAGAGGAAGACAAAGAGAAAAGGCATGTGACAGATTGGCAAAATGGTTGGAGTGGAGCTAATTTTGATCGAGCAGTGTGGAAGGACATGATAGTTAACGCCATTCAGCATGACATACGATGATCATGATATTCTCCTGAATAAGACTTAGTAGGGTCCTTGGAAAAATTTCCTCTCAGGTTTCTTCACTCTACCCAAATGTAGGATAGGTATCAGTTGCTCTGAAGAGTAAAAAGGCATGAACAAACATTTTGGAGAGAGTAAACCTGTGCAAATTGGTGTCTCATGTCGAAGGTGATAAATATCAATGTCTTTACTCAAGGCCCAAGAAATATGGAACAAACACCAGCTTTGTTTGCTTCCTTAGCTTGGGTAACTTTTCATTCACTTTCCTTTCTGAAGCAACAAACTGTAAAGGTGATTTTCTGTGGAATGATTTGACATTGTAAGAATCTTTTGTGAAGATACTCCTATAAAAAAGGCATTGAATTGTGCACTATTTTTAGAACTCATTCAGGCTTTACTGTTAATATACTATGCTATGTGTTTTGCTCTCAAATGGGTTCATGTTTGGGAGAATCTTTGGAAAAATCTTGTCTTTTTCAGAGTTTCTGTAGAACAATAACCTAAGGCATATTTCTTGTCATCTGTTTTCCAGGGCATGTCATACCTTGAGGAGCGATGCATTGTACACAGGGACTTGGCTGCCCGCAATGTGCTCGTACAAACTCCCAACCAAGTGAAAATCACAGATTTCGGCCTGGCCAAACTCCTCGACTACGATTCAGAAGAGTACCATGCTTCAGGTGGTTTGGTACGTTTAAAAACAATTTATTCCTTTCCCTGGATCTTCCCCTCTGAACCGACTAAACTAAACACATGCACACACAGAATCACACTTCTCTTTGGCAAAAGGGAGGAAAGCTGATTCATGTTAACTGTTTCCTTATCTGTACAAGCTGTTATCAACATTGACTTTATATTGTTAACTAATGATAAGCAGCATATTCCATGACTAGCAGTGATAGGCATCATGATAGTAGTTTCATATATTTTGTTAATATTCTATTAATTGTGGAGGTTGAGTCTCACAAGTAGCTAAAAGTATGATCATCAGTGTAGCTGTACAAGAAACATAATTAATTCAGAGTCTTTTAGGGACATGAATGTCAAGAGTCCTGTTGAAATGTGTTTACCTTCTTCTATACAAGATCTTGTAGTATCCCATTCCAATGAACAATTGTTCAGGGATAAAAGCTGAATTAATATAACACTTGTCCTGATATTTTTTTTAATTTCTGCCTCTAGTATAAAGATGTACCCGGTTTTGTAGATAGCATTGGGGTAAGATGATACTGGAGTTGCCACCAGTAACACTACACATTTTATGAGCATAGCCCTTTTTTGAGGGGCAAATGCACTTTTTTTTTACAAGGACAATGCTGCCTTTCATGAACCAATACTTAGTCAAATATGAGTTGGATGATCAAATAATTTGGTCATGTGATCAAGATACCAGTAAACCATCCTGCTCAGAGGGGTTTATAATAACCGATATCATCAGTGCATTGCAAGAGGAAGACCCAGACGGAAACTGAGCAATACGTGGCCAAAATACTCAAGGCTCCGAATATTTTGTTAAGAGAAGCTGTGCACCTTGCTGTTTAAAGAAAGTACATCTCCCTGAGCCACTTGATGGTATAATCAGAAGGATAAAGTAATGTAAGGAAAATAATGTCTCAGCAGAGGAAAGTGCCGTACCTCAGGATGCATGTCAGTTGATCAGTGGTTAGATAAAACTATAGGAACGACTGCAAAATTTATTTGATCAAGAAATGTTTTTCACCATTTACTTTCAGATGCCAATTAAGTGGCTGGCTTTAGAATGCATTCAGCACCGTATTTTTACCCACAAGAGTGATGTATGGAGCTATGGTATGTAACCATGATAATGCCATAGAATTATGATTTTCTTTCCTTACCTATTTTTGGCCTTGAAAGAGGTTTTATTAAACTGGAGACCTGGTGCAAAAAAAAAATGAAGATATTTATCGGTAGTATTTTGCATCATCATCATGTCAAATGAAACATTTCTCCCATCTTTTAATGAGCATTGGAATACCTTGAGAATAGAAGTGTCAATTTTTTTCCCTGAGATTTAGCACTCATGACACATTCATACATCTTTGTAGTGAAATCACTGGTATTTGATGATTTCTTGTTCCTTCAGTCTTGGCAACAGGAAGAAGTGAAGACCTGTCAAATCAAGGGAGTAAGGAGAGTGGGGAAATATTTTCAACCAAAACTCCTCTCCCATGAGAGTGGGGGAGTTTCTGGTGAAGGCATATACTTATTTTTAGCAGTTTTCATCTTCTTTACTCCTTTGGTACCTCCTAGAGGAAAAACCTTGAAATTTATTTTTTCCATTTCTCCACACAAAAAATTAGCTGCTGTATGAATTTCATTGGTATTCCCAACTCATTGTCAGATTGAAAACTGACCTTTTTCAACTGCCCGATGCAAAAAGGAATTTTGCTTATTCTCTGTTGTGTATATTCATGAGAGTGATGTAGATGTATAGATTTGCTTGGAGAATTTAAAAAAAAATGGTCATGCTAGAAAGCCTTCATTCTGCTTTCATAATGGTAAATTTTGTTAAATATGCTTTTGTTTTCTTTTAATCCCCCTCGAATTATGACAGTAATTTTAAAGATTATCAATGGGTAGAAGCTTATTTTGTGCTTTGAATATTAATGTCATGAGAAATTTCTACTTATCGCCGTCATATGCTCCTGTAAGTTTTGTGAGAGAGACAGAGACAGAGAAACAGAGGCAGAAAGAGAGACAGAGACAGACAGACAGACAGTGAGGCAGGGAGAGGGAGAGAAAGAGGGAGAGAGAGAGAGAGAATCATTTACTCATGAATATACAAATTATGTATGTAAAACTTTACTGAATAGGAAGATCAATATAACAGGTAACTAATTTTAACGTAAAGAAATTGGCTTTCACTCACTTTTTCTTGGGCTTATCTTTTTCTATGCGCTAAGGTGTCACTGTGTGGGAATTGTTCACATATGGCAAAAAACCTTATGATGGCATACGTACACGAGATGTGCCCATGATGTTGGAAAAAGGAGAGCGTCTTCAGCAGCCCATAATCTGCACCATTGATGTATACATGATCATGGTGAAATGTACGTCATTAAAATTTCAAACGCCTCTATTTCAGCAGATGTTCTTGAAAAAAAAACAACTCCCCATGGTTTTTTATTTCTCAATCCTTTTTTTAATTTTTTTTGTTCTGTAATTTGTTTTACTTCAGCTTAACTGTGAATTTTAAAGTTGTTTCAATTTATTTTTTGTTGTAATTGTAGGAGCAATAACAGCAGGAGAGGTGGTGGTAGTGGTATCAGAGCCTTTATATATAGCACTAAATCCACTATGTGCTCGAAGCGCTGTAAAAGTGTTCCCCAAAAGGCTTTTTTCGACCAAACACCTTCTCAACTCCAGGTGGAGTATACAGAGATGCAGCCATTTTACAGGTGTGCTTTCTCTAGCATAGTGACCAGATCGTCCTCTGCTTATAGTCGGATACTCAATAACACCTGAGCGGGGTGAGGAAAATGTGTGTAAATAGTCTTTTCCAAGGTCTCGCGGTTCCAAGTTCAACACCTTTGCCACACAAGCTGTTAGTGGTGGTGGTAGTAGTAGTAGTAGTGGTAGTGGTAGTAGTAGTAGTAGTAGTAGCAGTAGTATTAGTAGTAGTAATTACAAAAATGCTACTATTGAGTATGAATCTAGATCTAGATTCCAGATGAAAATACATAAAAAGTTACGGATTACTCAATCATAATTGTCTTGTATAGTTTTGCATTATAATTGAGTAATCCATAACTTATTATGTATTTCTTGTAGTAGTAGTAGCAATAGTAGTAGTAGTAGTAGTACAGATTTGCTACTATTGAGTATGAATCTAGATCTAGATTCTAGAATGGAAATTTAGTTAGCTTAGTTTCGATGACGTTCAATCTCGATGTCACTTCCTGCGAAACATTGACATTAGAGGAGGCCGATTTCCACAGCTAAGCTATCGTTTTCATAAGTTATTGATATTATTGTTATTTTATTTGCATATTGTCCCTGTCTTTATTTGTCTGATGAAGGACATAGTCCGAAATGTCACATGTTTTGTCTAGTTTTGCCTTAAAATTGAGTAATCCATAACTTTTTATGTATTTCCGATCTAGTAGTAGTAGTAGTAGTAGTTGCCGCATTTATTATGGTAGTTATTGTTGTAGAATTGATTGTGGAAGCAGTATAGGGTAGTAGCCTTTGATCATGTGAGGAAAATGTGAGAAAGATTGAATATCTCTAAACAAACTTTCCTATACTTCTATGTGAATGTGGTGCACAATACGCTATATTAAAGTGTATATGGGCTTTTCCACAGGCTGGATGTTGGAGTCAGACAGTCGTCCGTCTTTCAAAGAACTTGCTGAAGAATTTGCAAAAATGTCTCGAGATCCAGGGCGTTACCTCGTGATAAAAGTAAGAAAAATTAGATAATTTGTATTTTTTCATTTCTTCATATAATATGTAATGAGCGTTGTGTATAATATGATTCCCAGACTTGCTATGCGGAGATGTTTTCAGGGGTAATTACTTAATTAGCAATCAGTTTACAATGAAGGTATTTATTTGCTGAAAAGTTCATCTTTTAAAATCCTTTTGAACATTGACATCAAACAATTTTTGTTTTGTTTTTGTTGGTTGTTGTTTTTTTAAGTTTCTGTTTTAAGTGGAAACAAGTGAAATTCACTCTGACATAATGTAACATTTTACAGACTTCCTTTTGAGTTTAGATTTTCATAACCTTTTAGAAGGTAATGTTTCCAACACTGAGATTTATCATCCCACTAGACATTATTTTTATTCTCTTAATTGAAAGTTTTAATCTTTGAAACAACTCTTATGCTCATGTATAGAAAAGCCAAGTGTAAGGAATGTGTTGTAAATTGTTATGTTGCACATAACTACATGTAATTATAACCAATGATCAGTGGAGTATGGTCTATAAATTTATGATTGAAAACTTAAAAGGAGATATAGAATAGATTATTATCGCATTTTAAATTTCAGTTTTTAGATCCTAAATTCATTTTCCCCCCTCATTGTACAAATTAATTTCCCTTCAAAATGCACAATGTTTAGCTTAAGGTATGGAATCTCAATATTTTGCCCAGTGAGTAGCAGGAGAATTGGGTAGGTGTAGTAAAAAAAAAAAAGGATAGATACATTTCAACCATGAAATTACAGCCACATTTTATCAACCTATGAATGTTACCAGATCTAATATATTTGCTCCAAGTGGTAGCAAAAACAGGGTTTTGTTAAATGCCTGTGTCAATACAGATTCTAATTTGAATTGGCACCTGGATTAAAATAAGACACAATCGTGACTGGATCTCAATACAGCTACTTTTTCCTTCAATCCTTTGTCTTCACACCTTCATTAATCTTGAAGTACTTTCATTGTAATTTAAACTCTCCCAAGTTATCCTTTCCATTCTCTTTTTGTTCTTCCCATCCCTTTTTCAAAAAAAAATTATTTTAAGCTTACTTTTTCAGACTCACACATTTTACCATTGGCTTGTCAGACTTTGATATCAACATTTATTCCAGCTTTTAAACAGTGTGGGGCATTTCCCTCTTTGCTCAGTTTATTTTTATTTTTCCCCATTGGTTTTTTTTTTTATCTTTTTTTTTTCTTAAAATTCAACAGGCTTTTCATACTTTTTGTGTAATCCTGTATTGTTCAGTTTATTTCTCACTAATTTTTTTTATTTGTTTGGCTGCTCTCCCCTCTGACTCAGTGATATTTGAATTTTGTTTTTGGGGGTTTTTTTGGTGCTATTTTTAAAACATTTATTACATTTCTGAGCGGACAAAGATATCACAAATGAATTTAAAATCCAACACCTACTCCGTTGTCAGATCAAGATCAAGTCAATAGATTTACTACTTAGCTAAATCATGGCAAACGGATATGACGTAAGGCAATTTTTCTGGCACTTCTCCCATGTGGCATTGACGAATCGCCAGTACCGGTATTTTTTTTTGTCCTCAAAAGGGCTGATGTCTTACTGTAACTCAAAGTGTGAGTTGTAAAAATTACTGCTCATAACTTCATTTTTAGTGCTGGCGCACAGGGAATGAGTGAAAGTGTGAAAAATTTAATTTCCGTGTGATGCAGGATCAAGCAATGACGCTGCAATGTGTGACGTACACATCCTTGCGTCTTGACTTCTGCATTACGGAATGTCAGTAGTACCTCCCTATTTCCTCCTTGTGTCAAGAAGATCTAGCTATGCATTGTTATAAAAGGCATTTCCACCTCCCATTCCTGAAACATTATATCTCTCAAAAGACGGCTTCTGACACGACCTGGCTTGTTATTACAGATTATACTAAATTTTATATGTACCGGTACCAACATGATTGCTGTTGATGATGTTAGTGTTATTGTTTTTCCCTTGGCAAATGTACACCATTAACATTCATTTTTTAAAATAAAAGAAAGAAAAAAGCCCACGAGATCAAAATTAAGTTGCCCCAAAGAGCCCTCCTTGACATATCCAATCAGCGTCTATCCATTTCTTCTAATGATAACAAAGAATTATGGTTTAGTGTCATTACACTTTCTCCCACAAATAATCCGACGGACTCAGTAAAACTGAGTATAGCTGTCGAAGCACATAAAAAACAAACAAACAAAAACCAAAAAAGAAATATCCTGTAGATCATGTGGACACCCAGCTCATTCAAATTTTCATTTGCGAATTCAAATCATTCATATCATTCAAATAGACCTTTGCCATAATTGCAATGGTGTATCCTTTTATGGTTCGGACAATTAGTGAAAGAAAGACAGAGGGCCCATAAATGCTTAAGTCTTTACCTACAGCTAGTCATCTCTTTCGTTCAAAATTATAATATTCTTCTGATTGTTCTCGCCCAGCATCCCCAGCTACCCCCTTAGCCGACCCCAACACTTTTTATTCATCTGCTCCACAACTCCATACTCAAATAGAGGATGGGGATATTGCTTTTTCATTTTTTTTTTCGTCGTTTATTTTTTGGACAATCTGTTATCAAGGGATCTCAATTGACTCTTCAACTTTCCAATTTGCTTTTCTCACTCTCTTTTCTTTCTCTCTTTTTTCCAGTGTGTCATCTCATTTTTCTCTCAATTCCCTTCCTGTTCGAGCTTTGCGTTAAAGCGGACACCATAGATCTCTTTCTGTCTTTGTCTATCTCTCTCTGTCCCTCTCTCAGTCTGTCTGTCTGTCTGTCTGTCTGTCTCTCTCTCTCTCTCTCTCTCTCTCTCTCTCTCTCTCTCTCTCTCT